>JAOPHQ010000802.1:0-13504 GCA_030340625.1 Merluccius polli
TCTGGCTGCCTTTCCGTGTCCTTTTCATCGCCACATTCATTTAGCATGAACTTTCTCAACTATTCATCCCAGCGACTGTGCGAAATAGTTCGGTTTGGTAAAGAAAACGGGTTGGGTCATACCAAGTAGTCGGTGGGCGGGCGGGGAGGGGTACATTACAGATGATTAAAACATGATACTATCTTGCTGCCAAATTAAATTAATAAAGAAAACAAACAGAATATTTCATATTTTTCTGAATTATGTGTGATGATATTGGGGGGGTTATATTAGCTGGATCTGATTTTTGGGGGGGTCATGACCCCCCTAACCGCCCCGCAAATTACGCGCCTGTGTGTGTTCGCTACTCAAATGGTCTCCACAGAAACAATACGTAGTTGTGTTTGTGTCCAGGTCTCCAGTCTACTATGGATGAGGAGACAGAGGAGGGGGGTCCTCCCTCTAAAACCACTCTGTCTGGGGAACATGGCCGCCACAGCAGAGCTAAGAGGTAAGAAGAGGATCTCTGACTGTCTGTGACTGTTGTCCATCTCAGAGCTCAGCAGTGATATATCATCACACCATTATTAGTCTGAGTAAAAGCTGTGTGTGTGTGTTGTGTTGAAGCCCAGAGCAGCAGGAGAGAGCAGACTCCCCTGGACCCAGCTGTGTCTCCATGAAGAGTTACTGGTCTATGGATATACCTGTTAAGTTTAAAGATGAAAATCTGTCTATTGAGAAAAGGTAAGGATTTATCAAAGATTATAACAATACACTTAGTGTATGTATAAAGTTTAATGCAGACTCCCCTTGACCCAGCTGTTTCTCCATGAAGAGTGACTAGTATCATCCTATAATATTATACTCAAAGTGTATTGTTATACTTAAAGTGTATTGCATCTATCGAATGTCCATAAATCCTGGTTCTTATATTTCTAGAAGAGTCCAGCAGGAGAGAGCAGACTCCCCTGGACCCAGCTGTGTCTCCATGAAGAGTGACCGGTCTATGGATATACCTCCTGAATTTAAAGATGAAAATCAGTCTATTGAGAAAAGGTTAGGATTTATCAGAGATTATAATAATACACTTAGTGTATTATTTAACTATAATGCAGACTCCCCTTGACCCAGCTGTTTCTCCATGACGATTGACTGGTATATGGATCATCCTATAACATTATTAGGGGTGGGAAAAATAATCGATTCTTCGATGCATCGCGATTCTCTCTAGAACGATTCCGTCTCGATGCAGATAAGTTAATAATCGGAATTTTAAAAATTAAATTAGTTTGCGTGCTGCAACATTCTGTTCGCCTGCTGCTGAGCGCTACAGAAAACTCTCCTTTCTGCCTGCTGGTTCTCTGCCATCACGCATGCGAGTTGTTTACATCCACACATGTGCAAGTTGTTTACATCCAAAGTTTAGTGGCGACAAAATGGCTGCGAGCGACACTACCTGCCGTTCGCGACCTGTCCCGCGACATTGTGACGTCAAAATGACTGGCAGGCACGCCAGGATTTTAGCCCGGTCGCGCCGTGTCGCGCACCACTCTTTTTTTATCAGCTGAGCGCGACAAAGCGGAAACAGGAAACTGGACGAGTTCGAAGGCACATTTGAATGCACCTTATTGCTAAGGCTTCTTTCTTTATATATATATTATACGGCCTGCACCAGCTTCTTTAAAAGCTGCGATATGGCAGCATATTGGGTTCTATGAGGTCAATGGGAAGATGTACAAGACCCACGTTGTGTGTAAGGTGTGTAGAAGTCAAATTAAATACTTCGGAAATACAAGCAATTGACTAAGAGCAGCTTTTTCTTTAATGACATAGAAAAGAAAGATTAAAAAGAAAAGAAAAATGAATCTTTTTTTTACATACTTCCATATTGTTCAAATGCAAGCTGCATTGTTCATAGAAAGTCATATTTGTGACAAGAAAAGCTTTTTCTCTAATAAAATATAGAGAAGGTAATTCATCTGTTGATTGTCTTTAATGAATATCACAAAAGTAGTAGGAAGTGATTAGCAAACCTTGAGTAGCAAACTCAGATGTATATATATTTTAAAATCACGCATGAAAATGTACATAAAAAAATTGATGCATCGAGATGCATCAATAATCGGTTTAGAATCGAATCGTTGACCTCTGAATCTTAATCGAATCGTGAGGTGCCAAAAGATTCCCACCCCTAAACATTATACTCAAAGTGTATTGTTATACTTAAAGTGTATTACATCTATCAAATGTCCATAAATCCTGGTTCTTGTTTATCTTGAAGAGTCCAGCAGGAGAGAGCAGACTCCCCTGGACCCAGCTGTGTCTCCATGAAGAGTGACCGGTCTATGGATAAACCTCCTCAATTTAAAGATAGAGAGGAGAGGTAGGATGTTCAAACTGTTAAAAACAATGATGACCAGTTGGTTGTTATCAGACTCTAATATAAATAATAAATTATTTCAAGCTTCGGATAATTGTTAGGTTTTCCAACGAATATTTGAATAGTTCATAAAAAAGTACACTCACAGTGCGTATCTTTCCCTGCATGAATGACCGCAGAATCACTGCAGAATCGTGTTTATCAACTGATCGCATTTTCCTTTTAATTTCTCAAGCGGTTCGATCAATCAACTACAATATCACGTGGATGTAAGTGGCTTTCAGGTCCACCCATCGGTCCGACTGGGTTACGGCAGAGCTAAAAGTAAAAGTTTCAAAAGTATTACATAGTATGAGCCATGGACGTGGCCATTTTCCAGCCCACAACCCCCCCCCCCCCCCCCCCGGACCGACGACCGACGGGGGGGGAGGGGTTGTGGGCCGGTCCAGGAGAAAATTGCCACATCCATGGCTCATACTATGTAATACTTTTACATAGTGGGGGGGCGCGATCGTAACACAAGCTGGACCAACGACCGACGGGGGGGTTTATTTCATGGCACAGAGATCCGGGGCTATTTCCAAAAGATCCGGGGCTATAGCCCCGAATGCCCAGGTCTAACAACGTCCATGGTATGAGCGTATACTTCCAATGATCACAAAACAAAAAAGGTGGTTTGTATATTTTGCAAATTGTTGATGAAACTTGACAGCAGCAGTAGCCCTAAGAGAGATGAGCATGCAAAGAGAAAACACACAGGTGCTGATGGATCGCCAGAAAAGGAAAAACAACGCTAACTGTTCTGTTCATGTTAATAAATGACCAACCCATTACAAGGCAGAGCTTTTATATGCCCTCGTCTAAACATCGAATGAGCTGCTAAATACGTGCATTACGTTAAGTTCCCACCATGAGCCACCATGGAGAGAAGGAGACAGGTCGAACCCAGAACCTTTCGGCTGGGAGTCAAGCATCCGGTTGACGTTAAAATAATAGTTAAACCCAGTGCTTGAATTGGAATGAAAAAGGTGCCTCTACTCTAAAACAGCATCTCCGCGGCATGGCATCACCCTGTTGGGGTTTCTTTCGCAATAACGACCGGCTCGCTGTACATTATCTCTCACTTATCAACTGACTATTGGGAGCACTTAACTGGCACTGATGTTAACAAGTCAGGAGAAATAGTGTGTGTGTGTGTGTGTTTTCCACAGACAACAGCAGGAGAGGTCAAAGGTTACCAGTGCTCAGTCTGTACAGCGGCATCAAACAGAGCTGATCAAGGTGTGTAACAAGACATTTGACTTGGCTCTACAAAAAAAAAAAGCAATCTCTTGTGGTGCTGATAATCTCTTTAGACCAGCGACACCTGAATCTAGGACAGATGATTCTGAGTTAGTTCAGAGTTCAAGTTCTCATTGATGTTAGTGGTGGGCGGCATGGCCTAAATCTGATATCATAATTCATTTTGATACATTTTAATATGATATTTATCATATTAAAGTTTATAAATAATATTACTGTATAAAACTTAACCAGACCAAATTGATTTATATTATAAACCAGAATGTTTATTTAGCAATTATAATCATCACAAAGAAATGGAGACCTTTTTCCTGCAGATATTTAAAAGCATAATAATAAGCCAAGCAGTATTGGCCGATACTGATCACGGGGTCTGTTTGAAGCTTTCTATTTATAAGGATGTTCCTAGCGACTAATATCCCTGACATTTAAACGAAAGTTTGCCGTTCACATGAGCAACCGTTTGCTCAAAGTCAGTAGGCCTAAAGAAAGTAAGACATAAGTAGTAAATATAATCTAGCGGATCATGTTTCTTTACTGTGAAACGGACTGAATTGATTGATATTTCAATGATGCGCCTCCGGAGCAACTAATGGCTGAGTCCCACGGTGTGCGCACAGCACAGTTCAATCCTTCAGCGGAAGCACAAGCTCGTTCATAAATGGTTATTATTCTATGTCTAATTAAAACAGTTATTTAAATGAAGTCATGAAAAGACCAACTGATCACAAACAGCAGCGCACCTGACATGACAGCAGTTACTGACTGAGGTGAAGAGCGCTGTTAAAAATTGTGAACCAGATTAAATGAAACTATTAAATGATTAATTCTATTAATCATTTAATAGAATCATAATCATTAGTTTTGGGAAAGTACATCTTGTTTAAAGGCCGTGGTGCAGGTTAAACACCATGCACTGTCGATTAATGGGTACATAAAGCACTCAAGATATGTATATAAAGTTAGGAATGTCTCCAAAATGGTGTTAAAGTCTAGTTTTTGTAGTTTTTGGTAGAAACGGTTCTTTTTAACCTCATTCGGCGATGACGTGGTGGAAGGTAGCCTCAGCCTTGTACTTGAACTATGGCATCTTCGTTAGAAAATTAAACCTGCACCACGGCCTTTAACTTAAAAAAACACCATCAAAATACATACTGCTATTGAAATTATTTTTATACACCACCACAGTAGCGCTATGCTGCTATAAATGTAATTTTCAGTTTTGATGTCAGGACGTCCCTGGCCTGGCGGGCGGACATTATTGTTTAACACATTGAACATAGGGTAACTCGACTTGTTTAATTGAGTGTTTCAGCTCTTTAGTCTGGTGTGGATTTAATGGAAGCCAATGTCGCAAATGAGAATATGGATCAATGAGCAAAAGGTCGGGAAACACTTCCATAGAATAACGTGTACTTTTACCTTCGGGATTCCCCATGCTCGGAACATGTTGCTGAATGCAGCACCAAGTGCCTCTTGAGAATGAAGAATAACTTTGTGTAGTTTGAAGTTTTGATCAATAAACTGTGCAGTTAGGATCAACATGGACATCGGACATACACTCAAACTCCAAATGTCACTTGTGAGACTTATTGAAGTGACGCCGTTCTTCATTAGGCTGTCAACATGTACTGTTTGGTATAACTGCGGCAGGCATACATCAGTGAAATATTTACGCCCTGAGATATTTCATTAGGTTTCTTGCTGTCCTTGCTGTGGGGTTGCTGTCATTGCAGTGTCTGCAATACCGACAGCTGGGTGAGTGGCGCTTGAGTTGCCTTAGTGTCTGCCTTAGTACTAGCTGGTTTTGAAAATTTGCCATATTCCTTGCCGTGACAAACCTTCAAATGCCTGATGAGGTTTGTGGTATTGAAATACTTTGCATGCGTTTCCTTTGAACACATCTTACAAATTGCAAAGTTGTTTTTGTTTTCACTCACCTGATTGAACTTCCGGACTGGTGAAGCCATTTTAGCACCCATTGAGAAATTGTTTTGTGTGTTTTCATCTGATCGGCCTTCATAGAGACCCGAGAAACGGCAGATCATGATCGGTAGCCGATCGCTCGGAGAACCCTTACGCTTGGGTACTCTTGTGTAGCAATGTCTCTGCTAATGTCAGGTTCGGATCTCAATGAAAGCACTTGGGAACAAGCAAGAGTCTTTTATTGTCCTGGGGAACCAACCCTGAGTACCGCAGACCCAACATGTAGACTTCCACCATGTAAAAATCTCTAACAAACACTCGTGAACAATAATGATGGGAGTCTCTCACAAGTGCTGGACCCAGTCTCACTGTGGGGAGAGCAGAACAGATATGAGTATATATAGACCGTCACTCATTACTCTTACCACCCACAACTTTTTCGGTCCCCGCTATTGTGCCGCCCCGCCCCCTGCCCCACACATGATCCGACCCTGTTTGTGCGGTGAATCCACTGAAGTGGAGCATGGTCCGAACAGGGTGAATAAGCGCCCCAAGAGGTAGTAACTGAGAGCGTCGTCCGCCTACTTGATGGCCAGACACTCCTTCTCCACTTTGCTGTACCTCCCCTCCCGTTCCAAGAGCTTCCGACTGAGCACCGGGCGGTCCACGCCCTAGACCTCACCCCATTTCCAGCATTGCCTTTAATTCTTCCTGAACAATTTTGCATTTGTATTCAGGTAACCTATATGGCTGAGACCTAACTGTCACGCCTGACTTGAGGTTTAACAAGACTTGACATCTTGTTAAACCTCTCCACCGGGCTGTCGGCCTAGGGGTGGTGCACGCTGGTACGTATAGATTTAACCCCCAGTAAACCATAACGTTTGTGTCATGTACGTGACATAAATGCAGTGCCTTTATCAGTGAGAATCTCTTTCAGTGAGAAACCCTTTCCCGACAGCTCTTTGGGAAAGTGTGGGAAGGTGACGGCTGCGTCAGGGCGTACCAGTTGTCCATCAATTTGAATCACTTGGTCAAAGGCTGAGCGTTGAGTAATTGCACGACACTGCTCAAGGGGAAAATCTCTCTGAGTACAGTACACATTCCGCATGTCCCTACCTGTCGCGTGCGCCCCTTTCCTCTGTAACTAAAGCCCGGCCAATCTGTGCCTAGTAACGGGCCGTGAGAGCCAGGAACTAACTGCAGCCTTCACTCAATGCTTTTTCCCATAAAAGATCATTTTGATGGTCACGACCGGAGTGTGTGTGTGTGCGTGTGTGTGTGCGTGTGCGTGTGTGTGTGTGTGTGTGTGTGAGAGAGAGATGGCCGATGGAAAGATGCAACCTGTGCCCAAAACATTGTAGTTTTTGCCATCCATTTAGGGCAACTGCCTTGACAACATTGCTGCCATTATCTGTGGTGATGCAGAGTTTAAGACATGCACAATCGTTTACATTTACATTTAGGGCATTTGTCTAATGCGACTTACAATAAGTACATTAGTTAGAAGAAAGTGCAACAGTAAATCGCTATCGGTAATGCTAAGCTGAGTCCAGGTGAACTCTGTGGGTATTGAGGCTCTCGCGGAAGCTGGTGATCGACCTTGCTGTCCTCACGTCAGCAGGGAGCTCGTTCCCCCATAGTGGCGCCAAAACAGAGAAGAGTTGTGACTTAGCTGTGCAACCAATCATCTCGCCTGTATGATCTTTGCGTGCATACCTTGTCTGCAAGCACGTATATTTCAGCGCCCAATCTTCGAGGTAGTGCACAGTGAGGCTCAAATATGGCATTGTGTGATTAGACCACATCATAGAAAAGTGGTTTACAGTTGACATTCTTGCCGTAACTTTCTTGCCGAAATGCTTCCTTGGCAAAATATTTCCTGCTGGGCAACTCGTATCTCGGATCTAATGTTTTCATTAGCTTTCTGAATCCTTCTTTTTTTCCACTGTATAAATGGGAATCATGTCCTTGGCTATATGGAATGAGGTTGCTGATGTTATCCCTCTCCATTTGGTGCTTATCTTTTCATAATTCCCACTCAAAGTATATACTACTGTGTTGTGTCCTCTCTGGAAACAATTGAGGCGTTGAGACAGGGGCGCTGCCAGGCATTTTGGGCCCCATGAAAATATATCACATTGGGCGACATACCTGTCGCCGCGGTACTTCCTCGCGTGGCAGGGCTGGACTGGGAACAAAATTCGGCCCTGGCCATTTTCTCCTGGACTGGCCCACCACAGGAACGATGACCGACGGGGGGGGGGGACGGGGGGGGGAATCGCAACACACGCCCGGACCTACGACCGACGGGGGGGGGCGCGCGATCGTAACACACTCCCGGACCTACCGACGGGAACCGGCCCAATCCAGCCCTGGCCGGCCCATTATTGACCGGCCCCACCGGGAAAACTCCCGGTACTCCCTATGTCCAATCCAGGCCTGCCTCGCGTGCGTGTGGCACAAAATAAAACATGACTTTTCTTCCACTTCCAGTGAGTCAGTTCCCGTTTGTTCGCATCGGAGTCTCAACATGTTTTTAACGTAAGAGGAGCTCTAGGCGGTACCTGTGCTGGGCTGCGGGCACCTGGACCCGCAAGTTTGCGCCAGCGCTCACTTAAAACTTTTTTTTCGGTCCAACCTGTGGCTGAATAAAATACATATTTCACTATTTCTATATAATATTGTGGGCCCCTGTCAGTGCTGGGCCCTTGGAATCGTCCTGACTTTTCCCTCCCTTACGGCGCCCCTGCGTTAAGAGTACCGTTAAATGGCCTCTCTTTCATGTATTAGTCAAACCACAGATCCTCCACAGACCAACTGGGCTGTGTGCCTTATAACTTTGACTAATTCCTGCAAGTTAATATGGTTTCACATTTGTTCTGTTCTCACCCCCCTCCCTGCCAGACCTCTGTCTCTACCCCCCCCACTATTCTTGATTAGTTGATCAGGAACCAATAGAGGTTTTGCTTAGCATTAATTAACCTCCATTTCAATGTATTAGTCAAACAACAAATCCCCCACAGACCAACTGGTCTGTCTGCCAGTCTCACCCAGGTATCACATCCCGCTTGTTGTTCAACCTAGAGAGGGAGTGACCAGTTTGTTATTGTGGATTGACTTGTTCAAATTAGGGTAACCCAATAGGAAATACAGGGAATGCATATTTTTATATTGTATAGCCCAGAGAAGGTGTGTTAACGGGTAACGATTGGAGGGCCTCAGATAGCCCTTGCATTGTCATGTGTTTTGATATACTGTTGTATGTGAGAAATCAAAAAGAGAATGCGGGAGAAAAGGAAAGAGAAACCCTGAAGTACTGGGCTGGTGATTGGGGTATCTTGAGAGAGCCTGTGAATTAATGATTGAACGTTACGTCTCGACTCCGTGGCCTGTTTGAAACAAACGACTCTGTAGGAGTTGAACTGCACCTTGATTTTTTTGAGAATCTTCAACATTTGTTTGCCTGAGGTGCTTACAGGAGCGGCAAAGGGTCGCGGCTCCCTTTAGCTTGATACATTCATTGTACTCGATACCATGCTTATCTTCAGGTGATTGAACAGATGTGTAGTGTTGCCTGTCTTCCAGCCTTACAGACTACAGTTGTTTGTTCAGTATGATTTTGCCTGTAACCAAACCATTTCCAAATGACAGATGGTACTTGTCGACCTTTTTGAACTAATTTGGTCCAGCTCGCATCTTTTTCTTTCTCGGCCGTGTCAGTCGCCTACAAGAGCAGAGCTACTCAGCAGCAGGGGTGCAGTCTCCCCTCCTTTCTTGTTGTCTACACACAACAAGAACGGAGCACTGCCATGAAAATGAAAAGCCAAGAGCAACAAAATCTTGCGTGAAAAATTAAGCAGTTTAGCAAATAAAACTCGATTTTACTCTTTCCATATCGAGCATAAATAGATGATCAATCGAATCGAGGTTCATGATATATCACCCAGAACTAACTGGTGTTTGTTCTGTTCCAGAGGGCTGAGGCGAACGCACATGCTTTTCTAGACAAGGAGCTGAAGAAGCTCTGGAGTGTTGTCTTCCTACATTACCCACAATGCTCAGAGAGTCAGAGGGAGGACGAAAGGGAGGAGGAGGTGGATGGAAAGAAAGAGGAGCAGAGGAGGCGCGCCATAGAGGGAGTGGTAGACATCACAAAGCTCTGCCTGATGGAGATGAACCAGGAGGAACTGGCCGACACACTGTGGGGCGGTGAGAGACTCTCATTTTGAAAACAGAAGATACTATTTTGAAAACGGCAGTAAGAGACTCTTATTTTTAAAACAAAGAAGAGACGCTTATTTTTTAAATTTGAAAAGAGAAGACTTATATTTTGAAAACAGAAGAGACTCGAAAGGGATTAAAGGGGATGAACTAGAAAGGGATGCAACACTATCTTGATTTATCAGTATAGCAAGGAGGGGTGCCCTAATCAGGATGCAGTTACGGCTGATGCTGATCACTGATCACCGATCACGGGGTCTATTTGAAGCCTTCTATTTATCGTGTAGCATTTTTTAATTATTTACCTATTCTTAACAAAATTATGTATTAAAGAGGCAGTAAACCCACAATTAGAGTTGTTCCGATTCCGATACCAGTATCGGAAATTGCTCCGATACTGCCGAAAATGCTGGCATCGGTATCGGCGACTACTGGAGTCCAGGCACCGATCCGATACCACGTAATTTATTCAATTAGTAATCTAATAGGGGCTATGCGCAACATACTTCTGCATTCTGCGAAACAGGTCTCATCACATCCGGTTCAGGTCCGCTGTACCGCGCTCACATTATTTTATTTATTAATCCGCACTTCCAGATAGGGTGGCCATTCGTCCGGCTTTAGGCCGGACTGTCCGGTTCCCCGCTCCCGTCGGCCGTAGGTCCGCGGTGTGTTGCGATCGCGCGCGCCCCCCCCCGCCCCCACGTCAGCCGTAAGTCCGAGGCGCGCACCCCCCCCCCCCCCCCCCCCCCCCACGGGCTGAGGTGTCCTCCTTTTCAACAACTCATAAATGGTCACCCTACTTCCAGACCGTCGCCGGGGCTTCAGAGTAATGTGTCCGAGGAGAGCAGCCCTCTCCCGGACTCACTTTTTCTTTCTTTTTTCATCCATCTTTTCTTCTCCCTAACATTCAGATGTTAAAATTAAATAAAACGCCAACACTAAAAAGGGCTAACTATTAACTATCCAGCTGTTAACTGTTCTATTTAAAAATAAATGGCTTGAATTTGCTCTTTTTATTCATGTTTTACAAAGAGTTTAACCTGAGCCAGGCCTTACCACTATGATAATCATATCACAGTCATGCATGTATGCTTTTTTTTAAAAATTTTTATACTGGTATCGGATCGGTACTCAGTATCGGCCGATACCCACAGCACAAGTATCGGAATCGGTATCGGGAGGGAAAAAATGGTATCGGAACTAGAGCCCGACCGATATGGGATTTTTAAGGCCGATACCGATACAAATATTTGATGATTTAAAAAGCCGATATTCCGATATTATCGGCCGATATATATATTTTAAAAAGAAATTCCAGAAACACGTAACAAAACAAACAGATTTCCATAACATTAGTTATATGTAGTTATTTATGAGTCCTCGCTAAAATAATAAGATAATGCAGTGAACACACTTCACTGATGGGTCACACCGCGAGCGACATGAGCAGCAGGGGGCGCTGTGGCCGCTGGCTGCTGGCTGCCGTCGCCAGGGGGGCGGGGCTTCAAGCAGCACTGCAGACATCAAGTTCGGTTCCGCCCATTGCAATATCAAGTTTGTAGTAGAGCTATTCGGCAGGCCGGCGTGACAAGCATGTTCAAATAACAATTTACACGTTTCCCCTGTTTATTATTTAGTAATCAAAATAACAGAAATGGAGATAAAGCATTATAAAGTGCAAAACACACTGCCGCCGCAGCGCGACTATGACATAAGTGCCGCCCGTAGCACCCATAGGAATATAGTCGTCTCCAGAGCAGAAGGAAAACTAAAGAAAAGAAAAAAGCGCCTTTTCGGCGGCACTTGATGCGCGGCGACGCTGTGAAATAGGACAGTGGCGTGAAGTGTAGCGGGTTGCTGCTTCGCGCCGACGCCGCTCATTTGCATAAAGTTAAACTAATTTCAACTCTCCCGCGTCGCGCTGGACGCTGGCGTCGCGCTGCTCGCTGCCGCCGTCGCGGCGCTCGCTGCCGCCGCCGCGGCACCGGCCGCTCCTCGTCGGCAGCGCTCATTGAAAATGAAGGACTGCCGGCCGCTTTTGCTGCTGATGTCGCTCGCGGTCGTGGGTAAACTCGTTCGCTCTGCCTGACTCTGGCTGGATCAGCCGGTTGTAGGGTTTGTGGCGTTATAACTGGTTGAAGGGGGTTTCATCCGTTTTTTTAAATATTCATTTATCGGCCATTATAAATGCCGATACCGATAGTTTGGAAAATGCCTAATATCGGCCGATAATATCGGCCCGCCGATATATTGGTCGGGCTCTAATCGGAACATCTCTACCCACAATGTCTCTCGTTCTGCTGTTTTATATAGTCATTTATTATTGCCTTATTTATTCACTTCATCGGCCAATAACGATCGGTGGCCGATCAGTCTGGGCACCCCTGATAGCAAGTCACTTTCCACTGATGCATATCAATGATAGCACTACTTGGCAAGTTATACGACACTATTTAAAATACTACTATAATTTCACCAATCATACTGATGAAGAAATGTCTTTTCTGGTTTTTCTCATTTAGAAACTGTGGCTGTCGAGTGCCAATATAAAATCAAGGCTCATTTAAAGAAGAAGTTCAGGTGTATGTTTGAGGGAATCACTAAAGCAGGACAGCCAACATATCTGGATGACTTCTACACAGAGCTCTTCATCATAGAGGGAGGCAGTAGAGAGGTCAACAAGGAACATGAGGTCAGAGTGATTGAAACAGCTTCAAGGAAACTAGCCAAGGAGGAAACACCAATCAAATGTGAAGACATCTTTAAACCCTTACCTGAACAAGATCAACCAATCAGAACAATAATGACAACTGGAGTGGCTGGCATTGGTAAAACCGTCTTAACACACAAGTTTACTCTGGACTGGGCTGAAGGCAAAGCCAACCACGACATACACTTCACATTTCCCTTCACTTTCAGAGAGCTGAATTTACTAAAAGGGAAAGAGTTTAGCTTGGTAGAACTCCTTCATCACTTCTTTATTGAAACCAAACAAGCAGGAATCTGCAGATATGACCGGTTCCAAGTTGTCTTCATCTTGGATGGTCTGGATGAGTGTCGACTTCCTCTGGACTTCCAGAACAACCAGATCTGGACTGATGTGACAAAGTCAACCTCGGTGGACGTTCTGCTGACAAACCTCATCAGGGGCTACCTGCTTCCCTCCGCTCGCATCTGGATAACCACACGCCCTGCGGCAGCCAATCAGATCCCTGCTGAGTATGTTGGCATGGTGACAGAGGTGAGAGGCTTTGCTGACCCACAGAAGGAGGAATACTTCAGGAAGAAATTCAGTGATGAGACGCTGGCCAGCAAAATCATCTTCCACGTCAAGAAATCACGAAGCCTCCACATCATGTGTCACATCCCAGTCTTCTGTTGGATCACTGGTACAGTTATGGAGGACTTCTTCAAAACATCCCAGAGAGGAGAAGAGATGCCCAACACTGTGACTCAGATGTACATCCACTTCCTGAGGGTTCAGTCCATACAGGGTAGACAGGAAGTATCATGGGAGAGCTGAAACGGATCCACACTGGAGTTCAGAGAAGCAGGGAGATAATTGTTTCTCTGGGAAAACTGGCTTTTAACCAGCTGGAGAAAGGCAACCTGATCTTCTACCAGGCAGACCTGGCTGAGTGTGGCATCGATATCAGAGCAGCCTCAGTGTACTCAGGAGTGTTCACCCAG
>JAOPHQ010000803.1:5000-20984 GCA_030340625.1 Merluccius polli
CTGACTGAATGATGATCCCCAGGCCAGACAGCCTGAGGCACACACACCTCAAAGAAGTGGTGATGATAACATATTAATAATAACATGTACAAAGTTCAGTTTTAAAATTTCAGATAAGTAAATAGAAATGTAAGTGTCGGTCGGAAACCAATTTTAAATAACAGGAAAAAAAAAACACAGTAAGTAAAGAGTAAAATATTCACCGCTACACACAGTTGGAGGCCTTGCTGCACACACACACACACACACACACACACACACACACACACACACACACACACACACACACACACACACACACACACAGTGTTCTGACTGGGTGAACAGAATGCATGGTGCAACGCCGGGCAAGACAGCTGAAATGGCAGCCTTCTGCTTAAATTAACATCACAACATGTGCCGTTACTTTGACACCGTGCAGCGGGGCCACAGCGCCACACACACACACACACACACACACACACACACACACACACACACACACACACACACACACACACACACACACACACACACACACACACACACACACACACACACACATTATTACAGCCCTGAACCCGGACAGGGAATGTGCCACATGGGCCCGCGGCGCTGCTAGACTGCAGCCATTCCTGCAGCTATATGTATGCAAAACAAATGTATGACCTAACATATTAAAAGGGAAGCGTGCCGGTGGCTGTTTATCCCAAAATGAGGAAACATGCATGTCTGCAACATGAACGCAGTTTCCGGCGAGAATTGACAGAAAGATTGGAGCATTGATGTCATTGGTCCGGGGGGGATTTGCACTCTCTCCATTGGGCCGATTTGGAAAAATGAGGTAAAAGGCCCAACTTTCAGAGATTTTATTCGTGGAAACGGAGTTGACACGTGTCCTACAAGCAGTACTAGGATTTTATTATAAAATAGCGGAGTGTGACGGTTCCCCTTTACAGTAATAGGTCCTATTTGTTGAATTTGTTAAATACTACAGTATATGTAGATATCCTCCCAGACACCAGGGAGCAGACGGCCCTACTAGATGTCTTCTTCTGGCGTTTTGAGTTCCTCCACATGAGGTCCTTGTGGTGTAATGTTGGCCAGTATTGATCCAACACTGTCATATTCTGCCTATCTTTAATAATAATAATAATAATAATAATAATAATAATAATAATAATAATAATAATAATAAATCACATTTATATAGCACTTTCTACGGTACTCAAAGACGCTTTACACGCTTTACTGCTATTACTTTAAGATGCGCCACAAAGAGACGTCTTCAGCGTCTGTTTGGTTTATTGGGTGTGAAGGTTTTGTTTGTTGTTTTGTTTACTTGTGAATGCTTCATCTTGAACACGTTCACAATACATTTGACTCCGACAACAACATCAGTCGATAACATATCTGACAAAACACATCAGACCAGATAGTGAGTCTCAGTGGATGTGATACAAATATATTACATCCGCTGGATGGAAGCGGCCATTCATGACCGGTTTATTATTTGAAGAAGAAAAAAAAAAGAAGAGGCTTCAACATGAGGATTGGAAATAGCTTTAGTCATTTGGCTTTGAAGCTAATATGAAATTATTGATTTGTATTTCCCAACGACAGCTCATTTGCATAATATATCAACGAAGAGATTATGTGTCTGTTACAGTAACAAGCACACATTGCAAATGAGCCTGAGAACCCTGAGCACATGTCAACACCGTTACTAATCACCCGCAATCAGCAGGCCTAGCTGGAGCCTCCTTACTGGAGCCTCCTTACTGGAGCGTCCTTACTGGAGCCTCCTTACTGGAGCGTCCTTACTGGAGCATCCTAACTGGAGCCTCCATACTGGAGCCTCCTTACTGGAGCCTCCATACTGGAGCCTCCTTACTGGAGCCTCCTAACTGAAGCCTCCTAGCTGGAGCCTCCTTACTGGAGCCTCCTTACTGGAGCCTCCTAACTGAAGCCTCCTTACTGGAGCCTCCTAACTGGAGCCTTCTTACTGGAGCCTCCTAACTGGAGCATCCTAACTGGAGCCTCCTTACTGGAGCATCCTAACTGGAGCCTCCTTACTGGAGCGTCCTTACTGGAGCGTCCTAACTGGAGCGTCCTAACTGGAGCCTCCTAACTGGAGCCTCCTTACTGAAGCCTCCTAGCTGAAGCCTCCATACTGGAGCGTCCTAACTGGAGCGTCCTAACTGGAGCCTTCTAACTGAAGCCTCCTTACTGAAGCCTCCTTACTGGAGCCTCCTTACTGGAGCCTCCTACCTGGAGCCTCCTAACTGAAGCCTCCTTACTGGAGCCTCCTAGCTGGAGCCTCCTAGCTGGAGCCTCCTAACTGGAGCCTCCTTACTGGAGCGTCCTAACTGGAGCCTCCTAACTGGAGCCTCCTTACTGGAGCCTCCTAACTGGAGCATCCTAACTGGAGCCTCCTTACTGGAGCGTCCTAACTGGAGCATCCTAACTGGAGCCTCCTTACTGGAGCGTCCTAACTGGAGCATCCTAACTGGAGCCTCCTTACTGGAGCCTCCTTTCTGGAGCCTCCTAACTGACGCCTCCTTACTGAAGCCTCCTTACTGGAGCCTCCTAGCTGGAGCCTCCTAGCTGGAGCCTCCTTACTGAAGTCTCCTAACTGGAGCGTCCTAACTGGAGCCTCCTAACTGACGCCTCCTTACTGAAGCCTCCTTACTGGAGCCTCCTAGCTGGAGCCTCCTAGCTGGAGCCTCCTTACTGAAGTCTCCTAACTGGAGCGTCCTAACTGGAGCCTCCTAACTGGAGCCTCCTTACTGGAGCGTCCTAACTGGAGCCTCCTTACTGGAGCCTCCTAACTGAAGCCTCCTTACTGGAGCCCACTGTATATAAACCTCTGGAGGGAGGGGAGAGAGAGGGGGGGGGGGGGGGGGGGGGGGGGGGGGGGGGAGAGAGAGAGAGAGAGAGAGAGAGGGGGGGGGAGAGAAAGATAGAGAGAGAGAGGGGGAGAGAGATAGAGAGGAAGAGGGGGGAGAGAAAGAGAGAGAGAGGGAGAGAGAGAGGAAAAAGGAGAGCTAGAGAGGGAGAGAGAGGGGGGAGAGAGAGGGGGAGAGAGATATAGAGAAAGAGGGGGAGAGAGAAAGAGAGAGAGGGGGGGGGAGAGGGAGAGAGAGAGAGAGGGGGGGGGGAGAGAGAGAGAGAGAGAGAAAGGGAGAGAGAGAGATAGAGGGGGAAGAGGAGAGAGAGAGAGAGGGGGAAAGAGAGAGAGAGAGAGAGAGAGAGAGAGAGAAAGAGAAAAAAAAAGGAGAGAGAGAAAGAGTCTGTCTGTCTGCATGTGTGTGGTGGTGGTGGGGGGGGGGAGGCATACACGCCCCCCCCTCCCCTCCCTCCCCCCTCCTCCCCCCCCACCCCACCCCCACCCCCTATCTCTTTACAGGACTGCCAGCCCGTCGTCGTCGTCGGGAAGTTATTCCAGGAATGCGTTGAACATGGCCGCCGCGATGAGAGCACAGAAGACGGGTCTGCTGGAGCTGCGGGTGACCGTGGACCGCTGGGTGCGCGTCCTGGCCACGCTGGCCGACGACGCGCTCACCGTCAGCCCCGGGGACGTGAGCGAGGACCCGGCCAAGCCCGGACGGACCCCCGGTGGTGTCGGTGGTCTCGGTGGGTCGGTGGCGGTGTCGGTGTGGTGAACGGTGACCCCCCGAACCTCAGCCTGTCCCTGGTCCCGGATACCATCACTAACGTGAAGCGCACCGTGCGGGTGACCAAGCAGGACGTGGGGGGACTCGGGATCAGTATCAAAGGTACGGACGACACAGACACACACACAGAGACAGACGCGCGCGCACAAGTACAAGTAAGGACGGATTTTGACGGCTGCATTTGGCGGAGTTTTGAATGGAAAGTTTGCGTGGCCGCGAGCCGGCGGGCGGAGACGGCGTCTCGTCTCCGCAACTTTTTTTTTTAAAAATAGTTCGCTCGCCCCCAAAAAGTGCGACATTTGACGTAGCCTACTTTTATGTTTGTTTGTTTGTTTGTTGGGGGGGGGTTGGTCCAGTCCAGTCCAGTCCCTGGTGGGTTATTTGTCGACCGTGTATGTGGGAGTCGTGTTGGTTTATGCTCGCATCCAAAAGGTTGTGTGACAGCTGAGGGTCCCAGGTCTCCCCCCTGATCCCAGGTCTCCCTCCCCCCTGATCCCAGCCCCCCCCCTCCCCACCGATCCCAGGTCTCCCCCCCCCTGGTCCCAGGTCCCCCCCCCCCCCCCCCCCCGATCCCAGGTCTCCCTCCCCCCTGATCCCACCGATCCCAGGTCTCCCCCCCGATCCCAAGCCCCCCCCCCCCAGGTCTCCCCCCAGATTCCAGGTCTCCCCCAGATCCCAGGTCTCCTCCCAACGTGGAGCATTTCCACCGCCAGCAGCCACAGGAAATGGCTGCAGGCTCCTCTAACCTAACTAACTAACTAACTAACTAACTAACTAACCCACTTTTAAACTAATACACACAACTAACCCCCACACATCACCACGCCATGCTGCTATTAGACTCTGGTAAGTTATATATATATATATATATATATATATATATATATATATATGTATATGTATATATATATATATATATTCTCTCTCCTCTGACATTAATCAGAATATTGAATATCTGAATACGGTAATGATCAGTGAGGTTGACTAAACATGATTGTGATTATGATTTTATTTGTATTCTAACGTTCTGCTTAATTTATTCTGTTTAGAGCAAATAAGAGTCAAATCAATTAAAATCAACCCTTACCCAGTTGTCAACAACAATCTCTCTCTCTCTCTCTCTCTCTCTCTCTAGTCATTTCTTTGTATATTTTTCTAATATCACCATTTGCATGCTATTAAATAAAAAGCATATTTCCTAGTAGTTGTAGATACTGCAGCCCCCCCCCCCCCCCCCCCCCCCCCCACACATACTTCAGCTGTGATATGAAGCAAGCTGCTATTGTTTAAGGAGCCCAGCAGGATATGTGCAGTGGCTGTCTTGCATACCTGTGTGTGTGTGTGTGTGTGTGTGTGTGTGTGTGTGTGACTCTGTGTGTGTGTGTGTGTGTGTGTGTGTTAGGGCTGATGAAAGGGCTTCCCTTCACCTGTAACAACAGGTAGCTATCTCAGAGGTGATCTCACGCGGAAGTCCTGCAAGGGAAGAATAACACACTCCTTCACACATGGTGGGCACAAAGCCGGCCACCTGCCCCCCCCCAGCTGTGTGTAATTGCGGTAAAGTGTGTGTGTGTGTGTGTGTGTGTGTGTGTGTGTGTGTGTGTGTGTGTGTGTGTGTGTGTGTGTGTGTGTGTGTGTGTGTGTGTGTGTGTGTGTGTGGGTGTGGGTGTGGGTGTGTGTGTGCATGCGCTTTTCTTCGCCCTGCGGTTGCACTATAGCACTTTTATTCTCTAAATCTGTCTGAGCACATCTGACGCACGTCTAAAACAGTTTCCTGCAATCGCTGTACATTTGCATATCGCTGTAACATTACTGTGTAATAATATGGTAGACATAATAATAATAATAATAATAATAATAATAATAATAATACATTTTATTTAGAAGCGCCTTTCACGCCACCCAAGGACACTTTACAGAGTATCAGTTAAAATCATCAATAAACAGCATCAAAACACCAGTAACATACAATAAACGACATTCAAACATAAGTAAAATGTATAAATAAAAAGAGCAAATCGGCGTATAGTTTGTATATTTCCTGTTTATTTTGATTGTAAGGTTTTGATCAGTATAATAATAGCGATATAATATAACACAGAAGCCGGCTGTTGGGGTGAGCAGCACACTCATTAGGATTTCAAGGTTGTACGCCTGTGTGTGTGTGTGTGTGTGTGTGTGTGTGTGTGTGTGTGTGTGTGTGTGTGTGTGTGTGTGTGTGTGTGTGTGTGTGTGTGTGTGTGTGTGTGTGTGTGTGTGTGTGTGTGTGTGTGTGTGGTTGCGTGCGTGCGTGTGTGTGTTGTGCACCGTGTGTGTGTGCGATTTTGGAGGACACCTTGCAATTCGAGCATCCTATCGTCTCCGTCTTAAAAGCTTCCCCATCCTGAACAGTCTGAAGTGTATCTCTGTGTATTGACCGGCTGTCACCTCCGCATGGCCCCCCGCCAGGAGGGGGGGGGGGGGGGGCGGCGGTCTGACGGGCGTTACGCTGGCCTTGCGCCGCGGTAATGATGCAACGTTGCTTCATCATGGTTGACAGTTGGCGGCGGACATGCTAATTTTAGCCGCCATACCTCCCCTGCACAACAAAGGAAAGACGCTAAATGACACAATCGCGCCGTCCAGCAGCTCCAAATGTGTGCAAATGAGGGGCCTTTTGAAAAGAAAAGAAAAGAAAAAGAAGAAAAAAAGACAATCCGCTTGTTTTTTTGAAGCGGCGGCGCCGTCATCGCTGCAGCCGGACCGCCGCCGTATAGCGATGGTTGTGATGCCGGTCGTTCAAAGGCGGAGGAGACAGACGAAGGGGGGAAGCAACGGGAAAAGACTGAAAGAGAGTGAGGCAGACACA
Source organism: Merluccius polli (assembly GCA_030340625.1). NCBI lineage: Eukaryota > Metazoa > Chordata > Actinopteri > Gadiformes > Merlucciidae > Merluccius > Merluccius polli. The sequence continues at coordinate 11,505 of JAOPHQ010000803.1, forward strand.
AAGAGAAAAGAAACACATTCATACACTAAAGGGACTGGAATAGCAGGACGGAAAGTTGCAGAGCAAGAAAGGATGGAAGGGAGGAACGAATGAAGGAAGGAAGGAAGGAAAAAAGAAAGAAGGAAAGAAAGAAAGAAAGAAAGAAAGGGGAAGGAAGGAAAAAAGAAAGACGGAAAGGAGAAGAGAAAATAGGAAGGAAGGAGCACTGTAAGAAATTAAGAGAGGAGGAACATCACACAGTGTGTGTAGACTAGGGTGAGGAGGGGGGAGAGGGGGGGGGTGAGGGGGGAGAGAGGGGGGGGGCTCTGGGTGGGCTCTTGGTGGGCTAGCTGACCCACCACAGTGTGAACAGCTGAGAGTAGCAGTCCACAGCAGGCAGTTGTCATTGGCCAAGGATGAAAGCTATGTGCCTGCCAGTCCTGCTCTCCGCTGGGTTTAATTTTAGGGAGCCCACCCCTGCTTGTGAAAACACACACACGCACACACACACACACGCGCACACACACACACATGCACACACACACACACACATGCACACACACACACACACGCACACACACACACAAGACAGCTGACCTTCACTCTGGTGTCTAAATTTAAGGAGTAGACTTGGAAGCCGGGTGTTAGGAAGGAAGGCTGCGCTCCTGCAGACAGTCACGCTTGGCACTGAAGCAAACGCTTTTCATTGTCTGATTAATTATTATTACACACGTGTCCATTAGACATTCTTTGTGCAAATTTCAGACAGTAGATGTCTGTAGTTTGCCAGCATGCAGCTGTTACACCGTATATATGAATTACTGTGTGTTGACATCAGAAGCGAATTAAGCTGCAAAGACGACGCTTCGGTCGCTGATAAAGTATCGCTGCAAATGTATTTCTGTTTTGCTTTTGTCGTCGCTCAAGTAGCTCGTGACGTACAATTTCGAACGTTCGATTTTGCAGACGCGTTTTAAGAGCGTCTGCATTCCGATTGGTTGTCGGCGTTTTGCAAATTTGCATAATTTGCATACATTTGTAATTTGCACACATTTCATTTCTGTGTCGCTTCGGTCGCTCTCTTGCCCATAGAAAGTGAATGACTTCCGGTGATTTGGCAGATTCATTCGCTTCTGATGTGAACACACACAGTTGGTCTCAAAAGTAATGATCGGAGGTCGCCAATGGCAACCATATATATATATATGTATAGCTGTCAGCAGCACCTCAGCTCTACGGCTAGCGCAAGTTGCTGAACATGCCGGATCCTCAACAGAAAGCCGCGTCACAACAAACACGCCGTAACCGCCTAATTAATTGCGCCACGCAAAGCGCCACCCATCACTCACCCGTCACCCGTCAACTAGGGCCATCTGACCCCCACACACACACACACACACACACACGCACGCACACGCACTCAGACTCAGACTCCTGCTACCTCTGAGTGGCATGCTGCCAGCCATGCTGTACAGATCTCTGTTGGATATCTAAAGTTGGAGGGAGTGAGGGATTGATGGCGGGAGGACGCGGGGGAGGAAGAAAGGGAGGAAGGTCGGAGTGATGTGGGAGCAGTGCGGAGTCAGGGAGAGCTAACGGGAAGGAGGGAGAGAGAGAGAGAGAGAGAGAGAGGGAGGGAGGGAGGGAGGAGCGAGAGAGAGGGAGAGAGAGAGAGAGAGAGAGAGAGAGAGAGAGAGAGAGAGAGAGAGAGAGAGAGAGAGAGAGGAGAGAGAGAGAGAGAGAGAGAGAGAGAGAGAGAGAGAGAGAGAGAGAGAGAGAGAGAACACAGTTGTTGGGTGCTGTTGTACATGTAAATGCATACATCATCGTTTTGATTTTATTTTTTGTTTTTTTATCGAGGGGAACCTTGAACTTGTAGGAAGGAAATGGGGAAAAAATGGGTTATTGTGTTCTCGCAGCTAATGCAGTCACGTCTCCCAATGATCGGTCAAAGACCTGAAAATAGCCTCGCAAACATCCTTAAAGCAAACACTGTTGTCCTATTCCATTAAATTTCGCTCTGGATTTAAATGACCCATAATCTCGCCACCAGCATGTCACTCTGACACCTGGGTCAGGCCGGCCTCAATCTGACACCACTTTCACCATTAGCCAATGTGGGTTTTTTTTTTTTGTTCCTTCCCTTTAAAATCGCTTCTCGGTATGCCTGTAGGTCGACGTCATTTTTCCGGTAAAAGGGAGGTGTCATCAACGGGGATGTGCTGCCGCGGCGAGCAGCACTTTAGTTAAGAACACAAGAAGAGACATTAACCTGTCAGCATCCTCTGGGGTGTTTTCTCTCAGTATCGCCGGGTTTTATTGTAAATGCTCAGCGGCCGTTTAATGAGGTATTTTAGTGCCATGGTGGAAATCCCAGAGAGCTCTTCTTGTGGGCTAAGTAGACCGACCGCATCATTTCACTGTCAAGCGGTTAATGGAGCTTTTAACATTCACCCCGAAACCATTGGTCAGTTAATCACAACAGTAGTGTAAACAATGCGCAATTAATGTGGTCCTAATCCACGTGTCAGTTAAATAAGGGCGATATGGAAATTTAATCACTATTGAATTAACTCTTTTATGTATTAGAGACGAGAGAAACATTCAAATAGCAGTATGGCCGTGAAATGTTTTGTATGGCCGATGTTTGTTAAGCATTGCTCAGTCTAAAATTAGTAATGCTTTCATTATTTTTAAAAGAAGCACATAAAGGTGCTGTTGGTAACGTTCAAGAGCTATAATTTGAGTGTAATGGGTTAGAAATGCCATAGCCATCCGTCAGCTATTAGTGAGTAAAGTGCTATGGAGGATATCTGCTTGGAGTTGACCGCTCCCGACTCATTTCTGACCAATCAGGACATCTCTTCCCTGATTGGTTCGGGGGAAACCCGTCTTCTGTCAATCACAGTCAGAAATACAACACTGGGAAGAATCAGAGAGGGAGGGCTGTTTTTTTTTTTGGTTGTTTAGCTCAAAATCTTGCTCTCTTCTGCTCTCTTCTGCTCTCTTCTGCTCTCTTCTGCTCTTTTCTGCTCTCTTCTGCTCTCTTCTGTTCTCTTCTGCTCTTTTCTGCTCTCTTCTGCTCTCTTTGCAACGCATGAATCCTACAACAGCTTTAAATTCCTGTCTTCCATCTTGCTGGTTAAGGTGAGGAGGAGAGGTGTCACATCCACTCATCCGCATCTACGCCTGTTGTTACCGTAACTTTAACAGCAACAACAACAATGCCCTTGTCAGTAGAATGCTACTTCACTTTTGATATTAATCTACATTATTGGGTTATAGATGTATTTAAACCGGGTGACACCGTCGTCCACCTCATTCTCATTCCTCATTCGTTTTGTTTTCGTTGTTCACGTGGGAAACGAGTAAATAGACACTCTGAAAATGAATGTGAAGTCTTTAGTCCCTGATGGATGAAGTGCTGAATCATGTTTGTCCTCAGGGTGAAACGGCGTGCGTGGCTCTGTGTGAGGAATTGACATTTCCTTTTTTTCTTTCTCAAATATCACACCCTGAATTCTGTAATACATGGGTAAAGAAAGGAACCATGTTTTTGAACCATGACCGATATTGCAGGTGTTACTTACACACACACACACACACACACACACACACACACACACACACACACACACACACACACACACACACACACACACACACACACACACACACACAATATTATAGTATGTGAAATTGGGAACTTCAGTGTCTTTCGTTTTTTTCAACGTACTTTGGTTCTGCTGACTTCATATCTGGTTAATGCAAAACCTAATTCATTTAATTCACAGTTAACAACTAACGGTTCCTATTTGCTGGTGCCAACGCTATTGCCTTTTAGGTATCATAAAATAAATCTTTGGTACATGTTCTTTTGAAATACAGGTTGATTTAGGAGAGGGGTCTTCACCTCACTCCAGTACATAGGGGTCTGCTAAGTACAGGATGATGCTGTGCTCTGCCTTAAGGATCCCTTCCAGACTAGAGCAGGGTCTAGTCCGGTCTAGTCTGACCCTCATAGATCAACTAAACATACTTATCCATGTGGTCATTTCCCACGATGCATTGCTTCCCTTACCCTGACATTAACTACACCAAACCCCGTACCTAAACCTACCCTTATATCTAGCCTTATACCTATAAATGTCACCATTTCAAACTTTGAACTCTGCATCCGTTAATCTAATAGTGAACTTGAGTATTCCTAATGCATGATGGGAAATGACCGGCAGAAAAAGTATCTCATCAAAAGCGGGAATGGAAGCCATCTCTGGCCGCATGCGGACTAAACACTTATTGTGGGCGAGATGATTAAAATGCAGCGGAAATAGTATTTCAGTACAACATTGTCCTTTTTTCCACCTTTGTCTCAACCTGATCTCTAAAGGAGAATACATGAATTAAAGCACAAGTAATAAACCTGGAAAATGTATTAAAAATGAATGTGATTTAAAAACCCCTTTTGGATGTTGGCAGTTGACATTATTGACAATATATATATATCTGCTAAAGAGTGGAAGAAGCCCACAGCAAGACGTATCCATCAGCATGCTGTCTGACCTTCATTAGACGGCCGAAGAGGGAGAGAGCGGGAGAGAGACAGGGAGGTAGAGAGGAGAGGAGGAAAGTTAAGGAAAGCAGTTAAGAAACTGCAGCAATCTCTTTGCGAGGGTAAGACAGGCACTGCAGTCTGCCTCTGTCCTAGGATGCACCTTTAGCAGCTTAGACATTAGATCTATGCTGTGGACTAGGTTGGGTTTCTCCCAAGTCCACCACTACTTTAAATGCTTTCGTTTACAACTATACATTACACAGTTCCTCATGATGGCCAAATGGTGGGAAACAGATCAGAAAACTTTTATTTAGACTAAAATCTAAAGAAAATGTTAACAGCCAGCGTGTAAAGGCATTCAAGTCATTTACGGAAGGCACATTTCAATTATCCTTTATCAAATTGCTACCATCCCGGCGTCTTATCGATGTCTCTTCACCTCTACTTATTGGGTCCCATCGACCCGGCCGACAGTAGGAGGCTGTGCTTGCCTGAACACAAAGGAGTCCCTGGTGTAAAGCTGCTGCATTGTTGGTCGAAATACGAAACTTGGCTTGCTGGCTCTGGTTTGGAGATGCTTGGTGTTGTTTGTTTTCTTGCTCAGTCCTTGTGAAATGAATAGCAAGTTTTGTGCGCAATATTTTGTAGAAAATGACATGATATTATTTACATCATTAAATCCAACCTTGCAAAGAGTTGATCCCTATTCGTGGACATCAATTTTCGTGTTACATTTTGAGAATAATATGCCAATCTTACCTAAATAGGATGTTTGTTTACTCAATATATCTGCTTGGAAATGTTCTTGAAGACACATTATGTACTATGCATTTTTTTCCCCAGGAGCCACTTTTGCAAAAATAATAATCATTTTGAAAAACATCCAACGCTTGCATTACATTTCTCTTGTCGCTGCAGGGGGAAAAGAGAACAAGATGCCCATCCTCATCTCCAAGATCTTCAAGGGTCTGGCGGCCGACCAGACGGAGGCGCTGTACGTCGGCGACGCCATCCTGTCCGTCAACGGCTACGACCTGAGGGAGGCCACGCACGACGAGGCGGTGCAGGCGCTGAAGAAGACCGGCAAGGAGGTCATCCTTGAAGGTAAAGGCCGAACTCGGAAAGTGAGCGCCCCCTATGGCCACGAGTGGTACTGCATGGTGATACGTTTTCCTCTTTAAACTGTGGACAAACTGGAACCCTGTGGCCATGAGTGGTACTGCATGGTGATATGTTTTCTTCTTCAACCTGTGGGCGAAACGCTAATTGTCAGAAACGCCCTTTATACGTCTATTATGCATCCATCATTTTAGAGTTAGTATTGACTTCTGTGTTGTACTGTGACTTGGGTTTGTTTTGTGCCATTGGATGAAGGACCCGGGATGATGTTCACATTTGAAGTGATAATTAAGCACTTGGGGAAGCTTTTGAAATGTAAAATTCAAAGTGGGGTGAGTAAACCCATCTCAAACAACAGGGAAGATGGTACATGGCAACCACAGCTCCAGAGCGACTTAGAGGGAGAGAGGGGGAGGGGGAGGGGGAGAGAGAGAGAGAGACCTGCATGTTCAGCATATATACTACTGCTTAATACCTTGTACTACTACATTCACGAGGAAAAAGGAAGCATATATTTATAGGAGGATTGCTGTATTTTGACATCCTGGATTTATTTTTTTGGGGTCTTGGAGTCGTTTCCTTTTCCTTTAGGGTCCAATATGATGAGGTCAGTCCTTTGATCTTCAAACTACCTTGGATTATGCAAATAATGACTTTATTTCAAACAGCAAGCATAAACCAGTAACTTTTTTCACAATAATATTTTTTAAAAGATATATATTTTTCTGGTACACACACACATGCACACACACAGACACACGCGCACACACACACACTCACACGCACGCACACACACACACACACACCTTGAGCTTGCTAATGACTCCTTTCCGCAACATCAAACACTTCTGACATGAATACTTCTTTCCGTTTTGTGTCAGAACAGAGAGACCTCACCGGGAGCGAGACGTCTGCTCCCTGTCTCACACCCCATGTTCCCATCAAATGGTTACACTTACACACTGCATCTTATACGTCTAATAACTTCAAGTCTCACTTGTTCACCCCACTTCTCCTTTTATCTTTCTTTTCCTCTTTCCTCCTTCTTGGTATTAGCTTTAGACGTATAGGCCTAATGTATCGTTTATTGATGTGAGGTGTGTGTGTGTGTGTGTGTGTGTGTGTGTGTGTGTGTGTGTGTGTGTGTGTGTGTGTGTGTGTGTGTGTGTGTGTGTGTGTGTGTGTGTGTGTGTGTGTGTGTGTGTGTGTGTGCAAGAATGGGTACTTCAGGTGTGTGGCAGTTGGTAAATCATCTGACATGGCACACAACACAAGCCGTGTTCCCATCTTATTGTCAAACGAGTTTTAAGCAAACTTTTTGAAATGTCACACAAAAAAGGAAAAGGAAAAAAGCAAACAGGCTTGGAGCGAATAACCTCATCAGAAGGTGGGGGTGTATAATATATATATAATATATAATAGGCTACGCATGGCTGTAATAAACAGTAGAAGAAATAGATTGTGGCTTTCCGTTGCTGTTTTCCATCTCAAATGGCTTGGATGTTTTTTTTCATGGATGAGACCGAGGAATATTTTGGTCTCCTCATTGGTCCACATGTAGTTGTTGTTGCTGTTGTTGCTACCAGACATTTTTTCACGCATTATGGGAATATCCGGGAAGACGGCGACAGCGGAAACAGCTGATTAGTCGTGTGAGTTTAGTTAAATGTTCGCTATGTCAGAACTCTTTTTTGACAGAGACAAAAACTACCTCAAGTGAGCGTAAAAACTTTTTGCGAATTTAGCCGTTTCCATCAGCTTTTCTATGCAATACTTCAAAATGCACGTAAAAATACGTTGATGGAAACACGGCTACAGAATATAAAGATCCTCTTGCCAACAGATTGCATCACAGCCATTTGTACAACTTCACAAAGTGTGGAAAATTACTTATTAGGCCATACAAAAACACAATTTTTCCATGTATGGATCTGTGTGTTCTGTGTCTATGCAAAACATACAGAAAAAAGTTCCATCTTATGTATACACACACACACACACACACACACACACACACACACACACACACACACACACACACACACACACACACACACACACACACACACGAAGTGTGTCTGGGTGAGGTCTGTGGAAGGTCACTCATACCCGACGATGGGACCCTTTCGTCTATACAGCCCATTGAAGAGAATGAAGAAAACCAAAATGCTATAATGACGTAACACCGCATTTCTTCAGAGCATGGTTGCGAGGAAACCATGGTAACAAGGTTTCATCCTGGACATCAGGGGTGGTTTGGGGCACTGGGGTAATATCAGCCTGGTGGTGTAGATACAGTCAGGGGAAATCACGGCACAATCCCCCCCTGACTCACTTAATGTCCACAGATGTCCAATGTTCATGTTTGATATCAGACGGCTCAACCGGCGGTGCGCTGTGATCCGCCGTCTCCGAATCTATTTCACGCACTCACCCTCGTTCATCACCACACCCCCAAAACACCCAACCAGCACTCCTCCCCCACTTACCCCTGGGAGCTAGTGAAGAGGAGTGGTAAAAGGAGTGCAATCTTCAAGAGACACGGGTGTGTGTGTGTGTGTGTGTGTGTGTGTGTGTGTGTGTGTGTGTGTGTGTGTGTGTGTGTGTGTGTGTGTGTGTGTGTGTGTGTGTGTGTGTGTGTGTGTGTGTGTGTGTGTGTGTGTGTGTGTGTGTACTTTTTTGGAAATGTATTTTCCGCCCCCCCCCCCCTCCTCCGTTTCCCCCCAAAAATCCCGTCCACACCAACGGTGTTATAGAAAATATCTCACATAAGCATGCCAGGCCAGTAGGGGGGGGCGATGCAACTTTATTTCAAACACCACAGAAGAAGCAGCGTGTGCATGGATGGGCTTCTTCTTCTTCTTGAGCAGCGACTACAACAACACAGTAACGCCAGGTTGACTTGTAAACACGTAATTAAACCCAACAGTACTATAGCCGCACATAAACACACCGCTAGTCCGCCGTTGTTCACATGCACATAAAAAACGGAGTTTGGAAAAATCTCCACCCTGGAAGGAGTTTTGTTTTCAGTGATTTGATCTGAATCGCCTTTTTTGGTGTGGATGGGAGGCCAAAACGCAGAGAACATACTCTGTTTTTACATACGTGTGGACGAGGCCTGAGTCAGTCAGGTTGAGGAGCCACAGAGTTACATACATATATGTATTGTTGTATTTTTGATCATTAAGGATTGCCAACTCACACAACGCAGGCTCGGCTGTACGGACACACGTGTGTCTTTGAGCGTTGAATGATTTGAACGAACGAGCTCAGGAGCACGTTTCCATGGTAACATGTACGAATGAATGATCACGTGATTGATCAAACGCATTATAAGGAGTTCGGTCCAGACCTGCTCCATTTGAAAAGTGCCCTGAGATAACTTCTGTTATGAATTGGCGCTATACAAATACAATTGAATTGAATTCCATACGAATAAGCATAGCATACCACCGGCGTATTTCCTCCGAAATACTTTATTTCGGCCGATTAAATGTATTTTTAAATGCATTTCGCAATGCAGTATATGTGCAGATGTCCATGTGTGAAGAAAGAAGACGGCAAGAAGACATGATCAACGAAACGCCGCCTATTTATACATAGCAGGGCTGACACAAGATGTGTGATTGCAACAGGAGTTGTCACAGCAACCAAACAAGGATCGTCTTGTAGATTAAACAAATCTAAGCAAAGTCAAAGTCATTTCCAAAGCACTCGATCACAGCGACCGTTTCAAAAGGCTTTGTCTGCCTTTGTTCATACGGGGTTAGATGGCACCCCTCCCTAACCAACCGTATGCCTTCAAAGAGGGAAAAACTAAAACC
>JAOPHQ010000804.1:0-18105 GCA_030340625.1 Merluccius polli
TTTGGAATAAGGTTGTGCTCGTGCCTATTTTCCGTTTTCTCGGTTTGGAATTAGGTTGCGATTGTGCCTATTTTCCGTTTTCTCGGTTTTGAATTAGGTTGGGCTTGTGCCTATTTTCCATTTTCTGGGTTTGGAATTAGGTTGTGCTTGTGCCTAATTCCCGTTTTCACACAACTACACAACCTAAACTTACCCCAGCAAAGCACACCCATAGGCGGCTTTCACTTACCCCAGCAAAGCACACCCATTGGCACACCCATTGGCGGCCTACACTTACCCCAGCAAATGGGTGTGTCAAAAAATCCTGAAAAAAAATGAATAAATAAAGATGGAGAGAATGACAAAATCGAGAAGAAAGAGGGCCAAAAAGATGGCAGGAACAAGAAATGAAGGAAAAAGAGACCTGGAGAGGTCAAAAACTCGCCAGAAAAGAAAGACAAAAAATGAAGGAACAACAGGTCCGGGTATGTCAAAAAATCCTGAAAAAAAAAAAAAAAAAAAAAGATGGAGAGAATGACAAAATCGAGAAGAAAGAGGGCCAAAAAGATGGCAGGAACAAAAAATGAAGGAAAAAGAGACCTGGAGAGGTCAAAAACTCGCCAAAAAAGAAAGAGAAAAAATGAAGGAACAACAGGTCCGGGTATGTCAAAAAATCCTGAAAAAAAAAAAAAAAAAAGATGGAGAGAATGACAAAATCGAGAAGAAAGAGGGCCAAAAAGATGGCAGGAACAAAAAATGAAGGAAAAAGAGACCTGGAGAGGTAAAAAACTCGCCTAAAAAGAAAGAGAAAAAATGAAGGAACAACAGGTCCGGGTATGTCAAAAAATCCTGAAAAAAAAAAAAAAAAAAGATGGAGAGAATGACAAAATCGAGAAGAAAGAGGGCCAAAAAGATGGCAGGAACAAAAAATGAAGGAAAAAGAGACCTGAAGAGGTCAAAAAACTCGCCTAAAAAGAAAGAGAAAAAATGAAGGAACAACAGAAAAAAGGGGGCAAAATTGTTTTTTAAAAAGTGATAGAAAAAAATGGAGAGAATAAAAGATCGAAAAAAAGACTGATGGAAAAAAGATGGAGAGAATAAAAAATCAAAAAAGAGTGATAGAAAAAAAAATCGAAAAAAGATGGAAAGAAAAAAAGTGATAGCAAAAAAAAATTCGAAAAAAGTGGGATAAAAAAACTCGAAAAAGAGTGGTAGAAAAAAAAGATGGAGAAAAAAAAATCGAAAAAAAGTGATAAAAAGATGGAGCAAATAAAATATTGAAAAAAGTGCTACAAAAAGAAATCGAAAAAAGAGGGTAAAAAAATCGAAAAAACTGATAGAAAAAGATGGAGAGAATAAAAAATCGAAAAAAAGGGAGCAAAAGAAATTTGGAAAAAAGATTGATAGAAAAAAAGATGGAGAGAATAAAAAATTGAAAAGAGTGATAGAAAAAAAATCGAAAAGACGGAGAAAAAAAAAGATGGAGAGAATAAAACATCGAAAATAAGAGTGATAGAGAAAAGATGGAGAGAATAAAAAGTGATAGCAAAAAAAAATTCGAAAAAAGTGGGTTAAAAAAACTCGAAAAAGAGTGGTAGAAAAAAAAGATGGAGAAAAAAAATCGAAAAAAAGTGATAAAAAGATGGAGCCAATAAAATATTGAAAAAAGTGCTACAAAAAGAAATCGAAAAAAGAGGTTAAAAAAAATCGAAAAAATAGTGATAGAAAAAAGATGGAGAGAATAAAAAATCGAAAAAAAGGGGGCAAAAGAAATTTGGAAAAAAGAGTGATAGAAAAAAAGATGGAGAGAATAAAAAATTGAAAAAAGTGATAGAAAACAAAATCGAAAAAAAGACGGAGAAAAAAAAGATGGAGAGAATAAAAAATTGAAAAAAAGGGGGCAAAAATTTAAAAAAAAAAGAGTGATAGAAAAAAAATGGAGAGAATAAAAGATCGAAAAAAAGACTGATAGAAAAAAGATGGAGAGAATAAAAAATCAAAAAAGAGTGATAGAAAAAAAATCGAAAAAAGATGGAAAGAAAAAAAGTGATAGCAAAAAAAAATTCGAAAAAAGTGGGTTAAAAAAACTCGAAAGAGTGGTAGAAAAAAAAGATGGAGAGAATAAAAAATCGAAAAAAAGACGGAGAAAAAAAAAGATGGAGAGAATAAAACATCGAAAATAAGAGTGATAGAAAAAAGATGGAGAGAATAAAAAATCGAAAAAAGGGGGCAAAAGAAATTTGGAAAAAAGAGTGATAGAAAAAAAGATGGAGAGAATAAAAAATTGAAAAAAGTGATAGAAAAAAAAATCGAAAAAAAGACGGAGAAAAAAAAAGATGGAGAGAATAAAAATCGAAAAAAAGACTGATAGAAAAAAGATGGAGAGAATAAAAAGTGATAGCAAAAAAAAATTCGAAAAAAGTGGGTTAAAAAAACTCGAAAAAGAGTGGTAGAAAAAAAAGATGGAGAGAATAAAACATCGAAAATAAGAGTGATAGAAGAAAGATGGAGAGAATAAAAGATCGAAAAAAAGGGGGCAGAAATTTAAAAAAAAAAGAGTGATAGAAAAAAAATGGAGAGAATAAAAGATCGAAAAAAAGACTGATAGAAAAAAGATGGAGAGAATAAAAAATCGAAAAAAAGGGGGCAAAAGAAATTTTGAAAAAAGAGTGATAGAAAAAAAGATGGAGAGAATAAAAAATTGAAAAGAGTGATAGAAAAAAAGATGGAGAGAATAAAAAATTGAAAAGAGTGATAGAAAAAAAAATCGAAAAAAAGACGGAGAAAAAAAAAGATGGAGAGAATAAAACATCGAAAATAAGAGTGATAGAAAAAAAAGATGGAGAGAATAAAAAATCAAAAAAGAGTGATAGAAAAAAAATCGAAAAAAGATGGAAAGAAAAAAAGTGATAGCAAAAAAGAATTAAAAAAAAGTGGGTTAAAAAAACTCGAAAAAGAGTGGTAGAAAAAAAAGATGGAGAGAATAAAACATCGAAAATAAGAGTGATAGAAAAAAAAGATGGAGAGAATAAAAGATCGAAAAAAAGACTGATAGAAAAAAGATGGAGAGAATAAAAAATCGAAAAAACAGTGATAGAAAAAAGATGGAGAGAATAAAAAATCGAAAAAAAGGGGGCAAAAGAAATTTGGAAAAAAGAGTGATAGAAAAAAAGATGGAGAGAATAAAAAATTGAAAAAAGTGATAGAAAAAAAAATCGAAAAAAAGACGGAGAAAAAAAAGATGGAGAGAATAAAACATCGAAAATAAGAGTGATAGAAAAAAAAGATGGAAAGAAAAAAAGTGATAGCAAAAAAAAATTCGAAAAAAGTGGGTTAAAAAAACTCGAAAAAGAGTGGTAGAAAAAAAAGATGGAGAGAAAAAAAAAATCGAAAGAAAAGTGATAAAAAGATGGAGCAAATAAAATATTGAAAAAAGTGCTACAAAAAGAAATCGAAAAAAGAGGGTAAAAAAATCGAAAAAACAGTGATAGAAAAAAGATGGAGAGAATAAAAAATCGAAAAAAGGGGGCAAAAGAAATTTGGAAAAAAGAGTAATAGAAAAAAAGATGGAGAGAATAAAAAATTGAAAAAAGTGATAGAAAAAAAAATCGAAAAAAAGACGGAGAAAAAAAAAGATGGAGAGAATAAAACATCGAAAATAAGAGTGATAGAAAAAAGATGGAGAGAATAAAAAATCGAAAAAAGGGGGCAAAAGAAATTTGGAAAAAAGAGTGATAGAAAAAAAGATGGAGAGAATAAAAAATCAAAAAAGAGTGATAGAAAAAAACTCGAAAAAAGATGGAAAGAAAAAAAGTGATAGCAAAAACAAATTCGAAAAAAGTGGGTTAAAAAAACTCGAAAGAGTGGTAGAAAAAAAAGATGGAGAGAATAAAAAATCGAAAAAAAGGGGGCAAAAGAAATTTGGAAAAAAAAGGATTTTTTGACATACCCGGACCTGTTGTTCCTTCATTTTTTCTCTTTCTTTTTTGGCGAGTTTTTGACCTCTCCAGGTCTCTTTTTCCTTCATTTTTTGTTCCTGCCATCTTTTTGGCCCTCTTTCTTCTCGATTTTGTCATTCTCTCCATCTTTTTTTTTTTTTTTTTTTCAGGATTTTTTGACATACCCGGACCTGTTGTTCCTTCATTTTTTCTCTTTCTTTTTTGGCGAGTTTTTTACCTCTCCAGGTCTATTTTTCCTTCATTTTTTGTTCCTGCCATCTTTTTGGCCCTCTTTCTTCTCGATTTTGTCATTCTCTCCATCTTTTTTTTTTTTTTTTTTTCAGGATTTTTTGACATACCCGGACCTGTTGTTCCTTCATTTTTTGTCTTTCTTTTTTGGCGAGTTTTTTACCTCTCCAGGTCTCTTTTTCCTTCATTTTTTGTTCCTGCCATCTTTTTGGCCCTCTTTCTTCTCGATTTTGTCATTCTCTCCATCTTTTTTTTTTTTTTTTTTTTCAGGATTTTTTGACATACCCGGACCTGTTGTTCCTTCATTTTTTGTCTTTCTTTTTTGGCGAGTTTTAGACCTCTCCAGGTCTCTTTTTCCTTCATTTTTTGTTCCTGCCATCTTTTTGGCCCTCTTTCTTCTCGATTTTGTCATTCTCTCCATCTTTTTTTTTTTTTTTTTTTCAGGATTTTTTGACATACCCGGACCTGTTGTTCCTTCATTTTTTCTCTTTCTTTTTTGGCGAGTTTTTTACCTCTCCAGGTCTATTTTTCCTTCATTTTTTGTTCCTGCCATCTTTTTGGCACACCAATAGGCACCTTACACGTACCCCAGCAAAGAACACCCATAGGCGGCTTACACTTGCCCCAGCAAAGCACACCCATAGGCGGCTTACAACTTACCCCAGCAAAGCACACCCAGTTTTCTCGGTTTGGAAGCAGGTTGTGGTTGTGCCTCTTTCCCGTTTTCACACAACTACACAACCTACACTTACCCCAGCAAAGCACACCCATATGCGGCTTACACGTACCCCAGCAAAGCACACCCATAGGCGGCTTACACTTGCCCCAGCAAAGCACACCCAGTTTCCCCATTTTGAAATTAGGTTGCGATTGTGCCTATTTTCCGTTTTCTCGGTTTTGAATTAGGTTGCGCTTGTGCCTATTTTCCGTTTTCTCGGTTTAGAATTAGGTTGTGCTTGTGCCTATTTCCCGTTTTCACACAACCACACAACCTAAACTTACCCCAGCAAAGCACACCCATAGGCGGCTTTCACTTACCCCAGCAAAGCACACCCATTGGCCGCCTACACTTACCCCAGCAAAGCACACCAATAGGCACCTTACACGTACCCCAGCAAAGCACACCCATAGGCGGCTTACACTTGCCCCAGCAAAGCACACCCAGTTTCCCCATTTTGAAATTAGGTTGCGCTTGTGCCTATATTCCGTTTTCACGGTTTTGAATTAGGTTGCGCTTGTGCCTATTTTCCGTTTTCTCGGTTTTGAATTAGGTTGCGATTGTGCCTATTTTCCGTTTTCTCGGTTTTGAATTAGGTTGGGCTTGTGCCTATTTTCCATTTTCTGGGTTTGGAATAAGGTTGTGCTCGTGCCTATTTTCCGTTTTCTCGGTTTGGAATTAGGTTGCGATTGTGCCTATTTTCCGTTTTCTCGGTTTTGAATTAGGTTGGGCTTGTGCCTATTTTCCATTTTCTGGGTTTGGAATAAGGTTGTGCTCGTGCCTATTTTCCGTTTTCTCGGTTTGGAATTAGGTTGCGATTGTGCCTATTTTCCGTTTTCTCGGTTTTGAATTAGGTTGGGCTTGTGCCTATTTTCCATTTTCTGGGTTTGGAATTAGGTTGTGCTTGTGCCTAATTCCCGTTTTCACACAACTACACAACCTAAACTTACCCCAGCAAAGCACACCCATAGGCGGCTTTCACTTACCCCAGCAAAGCACACCCATTGGCACACCCATTGGCGGCCTACACTTACCCCAGCAAATGGGTGTGTCAAAAAATCCTGAAAAAAAATGAATAAATAAAGATGGAGAGAATGACAAAATCGAGAAGAAAGAGGGCCAAAAAGATGGCAGGAACAAGAAATGAAGGAAAAAGAGACCTGGAGAGGTCAAAAACTCGCCAGAAAAGAAAGACAAAAAATGAAGGAACAACAGGTCCGGGTATGTCAAAAAATCCTGAAAAAAAAAAAAAAAAAAAAAGATGGAGAGAATGACAAAATCGAGAAGAAAGAGGGCCAAAAAGATGGCAGGAACAAAAAATGAAGGAAAAAGAGACCTGGAGAGGTCAAAAACTCGCCAAAAAAGAAAGAGAAAAAATGAAGGAACAACAGGTCCGGGTATGTCAAAAAATCCTGAAAAAAAAAAAAAAAAAAGATGGAGAGAATGACAAAATCGAGAAGAAAGAGGGCCAAAAAGATGGCAGGAACAAAAAATGAAGGAAAAAGAGACCTGGAGAGGTAAAAAACTCGCCTAAAAAGAAAGAGAAAAAATGAAGGAACAACAGGTCCGGGTATGTCAAAAAATCCTGAAAAAAAAAAAAAAAAAAGATGGAGAGAATGACAAAATCGAGAAGAAAGAGGGCCAAAAAGATGGCAGGAACAAAAAATGAAGGAAAAAGAGACCTGAAGAGGTCAAAAACTCGCCTAAAAAGAAAGAGAAAAAATGAAGGAACAACAGAAAAAAGGGGGCAAAATTGTTTTTTAAAAAGTGATAGAAAAAAATGGAGAGAATAAAAGATCGAAAAAAAGACTGATGGAAAAAAGATGGAGAGAATAAAAAATCAAAAAAGAGTGATAGAAAAAAAAATCGAAAAAAGATGGAAAGAAAAAAAGTGATAGCAAAAAAAAATTCGAAAAAAGTGGGTTAAAAAAACTCGAAAAAGAGTGGTAGAAAAAAAAGATGGAGAAAAAAAAATCGAAAAAAAGTGATAAAAAGATGGAGCAAATAAAATATTGAAAAAAGTGCTACAAAAAGAAATCGAAAAAAGAGGGTAAAAAAATCGAAAAAACAGTGATAGAAAAAGATGGAGAGAATAAAAAATCGAAAAAAAGGGAGCAAAAGAAATTTGGAAAAAAGATTGATAGAAAAAAAGATGGAGAGAATAAAAAATTGAAAAGAGTGATAGAAAAAAAATCGAAAAAAAGACGGAGAAAAAAAAAGATGGAGAGAATAAAACATCGAAAATAAGAGTGATAGAAAAAAGATGGAGAGAATAAAAAGTGATAGCAAAAAAAAATTCGAAAAAAGTGGGTTAAAAAAACTCGAAAAAGAGTGGTAGAAAAAAAAGATGGAGAAAAAAAAATCGAAAAAAAGTGATAAAAAGATGGAGCCAATAAAATATTGAAAAAAGTGCTACAAAAAGAAATCGAAAAAAGAGGTTAAAAAAAATCGAAAAAATAGTGATAGAAAAAAGATGGAGAGAATAAAAAATCGAAAAAAAGGGGGCAAAAGAAATTTGGAAAAAAGAGTGATAGAAAAAAAGATGGAGAGAATAAAAAATTGAAAAAAGTGATAGAAAACAAAATCGAAAAAAAGACGGAGAAAAAAAAGATGGAGAGAATAAAAAATTGAAAAAAAGGGGGCAAAAATTTAAAAAAAAAAGAGTGATAGAAAAAAAATGGAGAGAATAAAAGATCGAAAAAAAGACTGATAGAAAAAAGATGGAGAGAATAAAAAATCAAAAAAGAGTGATAGAAAAAAAATCGAAAAAAGATGGAAAGAAAAAAAGTGATAGCAAAAAAAAATTCGAAAAAAGTGGGTTAAAAAAACTCGAAAGAGTGGTAGAAAAAAAAGATGGAGAGAATAAAAAATCGAAAAAAAGACGGAGAAAAAAAAAGATGGAGAGAATAAAACATCGAAAATAAGAGTGATAGAAAAAAGATGGAGAGAATAAAAAATCGAAAAAAGGGGGCAAAAGAAATTTGGAAAAAAGAGTGATAGAAAAAAAGATGGAGAGAATAAAAAATTGAAAAAAGTGATAGAAAAAAAAATCGAAAAAAAGACGGAGAAAAAAAAAGATGGAGAGAATAAAAATCGAAAAAAAGACTGATAGAAAAAAGATGGAGAGAATAAAAAGTGATAGCAAAAAAAAATTCGAAAAAAGTGGGTTAAAAAAACTCGAAAAAGAGTGGTAGAAAAAAAAGATGGAGAGAATAAAACATCGAAAATAAGAGTGATAGAAGAAAGATGGAGAGAATAAAAAATTGAAAAAAAGGGGGCAGAAATTTAAAAAAAAAAGAGTGATAGAAAAAAAATGGAGAGAATAAAAGATCGAAAAAAAGACTGATAGAAAAAAGATGGAGAGAATAAAAAATCGAAAAAAAGGGGGCAAAAGAAATTTTGAAAAAAGAGTGATAGAAAAAAAGATGGAGAGAATAAAAAATTGAAAAGAGTGATAGAAAAAAAGATGGAGAGAATAAAAAATTGAAAAGAGTGATAGAAAAAAAAATCGAAAAAAAGACGGAGAAAAAAAAAGATGGAGAGAATAAAACATCGAAAATAAGAGTGATAGAAAAAAAAGATGGAGAGAATAAAAAATCAAAAAAGAGTGATAGAAAAAAAATCGAAAAAAGATGGAAAGAAAAAAAGTGATAGCAAAAAAGAATTAAAAAAAAGTGGGTTAAAAAAACTCGAAAAAGAGTGGTAGAAAAAAAAGATGGAGAGAATAAAACATCGAAAATAAGAGTGATAGAAAAAAAAGATGGAGAGAATAAAAGATCGAAAAAAAGACTGATAGAAAAAAGATGGAGAGAATAAAAAATCAAAAAAGAGTGATAGAAAAAAACTCGAAAAAAGATGGAAAGAAAAAAAGTGATAGCAAAAACAAATTCGAAAAAAGTGGGTTAAAAAAACTCGAAAAAGAGTGGTAGAAAAAAAAGATGGAGAGAAAAAAAAATCGAAAAAACAGTGATAGAAAAAAGATGGAGAGAATAAAAAATCGAAAAAAAGGGGGCAAAAGAAATTTGGAAAAAAGAGTGATAGAAAAAAAGATGGAGAGAATAAAAAATTGAAAAAAGTGATAGAAAAAAAAATCGAAAAAAAGACGGAGAAAAAAAAGATGGAGAGAATAAAACATCGAAAATAAGAGTGATAGAAAAAAAAGATGGAAAGAAAAAAAGTGATAGCAAAAAAAAATTCGAAAAAAGTGGGTTAAAAAAACTCGAAAAAGAGTGGTAGAAAAAAAAGATGGAGAGAAAAAAAAATCGAAAGAAAAGTGATAAAAAGATGGAGCAAATAAAATATTGAAAAAAGTGCTACAAAAAGAAATCGAAAAAAGAGGGTAAAAAAATCGAAAAAACAGTGATAGAAAAAAGATGGAGAGAATAAAAAATCGAAAAAAGGGGGCAAAAGAAATTTGGAAAAAAGAGTAATAGAAAAAAAGATGGAGAGAATAAAAAATTGAAAAAAGTGATAGAAAAAAAAATCGAAAAAAAGACGGAGAAAAAAAAAGATGGAGAGAATAAAACATCGAAAATAAGAGTGATAGAAAAAAGATGGAGAGAATAAAAAATCGAAAAAAGGGGGCAAAAGAAATTTGGAAAAAAGAGTGATAGAAAAAAAGATGGAGAGAATAAAAAATCAAAAGAGTGATAGAAAAAAACTCGAAAAAAGATGGAAAGAAAAAAAGTGATAGCAAAAACAAATTCGAAAAAAGTGGGTTAAAAAAACTCGAAAGAGTGGTAGAAAAAAAAGATGGAGAGAATAAAAAATCGAAAAAAAGGGGGCAAAAGAAATTTGGAAAAAAAAGGATTTTTTGACATACCCGGACCTGTTGTTCCTTCATTTTTTCTCTTTCTTTTTTGGCGAGTTTTTGACCTCTCCAGGTCTCTTTTTCCTTCATTTTTTGTTCCTGCCATCTTTTTGGCCCTCTTTCTTCTCGATTTTGTCATTCTCTCCATCTTTTTTTTTTTTTTTTTTTCAGGATTTTTTGACATACCCGGACCTGTTGTTCCTTCATTTTTTCTCTTTCTTTTTTGGCGAGTTTTTTACCTCTCCAGGTCTATTTTTCCTTCATTTTTTGTTCCTGCCATCTTTTTGGCCCTCTTTCTTCTCGATTTTGTCATTCTCTCCATCTTTTTTTTTTTTTTTTTTTCAGGATTTTTTGACATACCCGGACCTGTTGTTCCTTCATTTTTTGTCTTTCTTTTTTGGCGAGTTTTTTACCTCTCCAGGTCTCTTTTTCCTTCATTTTTTGTTCCTGCCATCTTTTTGGCCCTCTTTCTTCTCGATTTTGTCATTCTCTCCATCTTTTTTTTTTTTTTTTTTTCAGGATTTTTTGACATACCCGGACCTGTTGTTCCTTCATTTTTTGTCTTTCTTTTTTGGCGAGTTTTAGACCTCTCCAGGTCTCTTTTTCCTTCATTTTTTGTTCCTGCCATCTTTTTGGCCCTCTTTCTTCTCGATTTTGTCATTCTCTCCATCTTTTTTTTTTTTTTTTTTTCAGGATTTTTTGACATACCCGGACCTGTTGTTCCTTCATTTTTTCTCTTTCTTTTTTGGCGAGTTTTTTACCTCTCCAGGTCTATTTTTCCTTCATTTTTTGTTCCTGCCATCTTTTTGGCACACCAATAGGCACCTTACACGTACCCCAGCAAAGAACACCCATAGGCGGCTTACACTTGCCCCAGCAAAGCACACCCATAGGCGGCTTACAACTTACCCCAGCAAAGCACACCCAGTTTTCTCGGTTTGGAAGCAGGTTGTGGTTGTGCCTCTTTCCCGTTTTCACACAACTACACAACCTACACTTACCCCAGCAAAGCACACCCATATGCGGCTTACACGTACCCCAGCAAAGCACACCCATAGGCGGCTTACACTTGCCCCAGCAAAGCACACCCAGTTTCCCCATTTTGAAATTAGGTTGCGATTGTGCCTATTTTCCGTTTTCTCGGTTTTGAATTAGGTTGGGCTTGTGCCTATTTTCCATTTTCTGGGTTTGGAATAAGGTTGTGCTCGTGCCTATTTTCCGTTTTCTCGGTTTGGAATTAGGTTGCGATTGTGCCTATTTTCCGTTTTCTCGGTTTTGAATTAGGTTGGGCTTGTGCCTATTTTCCATTTTCTGGGTTTGGAATAAGGTTGTGCTCGTGCCTATTTTCCGTTTTCTCGGTTTGGAATTAGGTTGCGATTGTGCCTATTTTCCGTTTTCTCGGTTTTGAATTAGGTTGGGCTTGTGCCTATTTTCCATTTTCTGGGTTTGGAATTAGGTTGTGCTTGTGCCTAATTCCCGTTTTCAAACAATTACACAACCTACACTTACCCCAGCAAAGCACACCCATAGGCGGCTTTCACTTACCCCAGCAAAGCACACCCATTGGCCGCCTACACTTACCCCAGCAAAGCACACCAATAGGCACCTTACACGTACCCCAGCAAAGCACACCCATAGGCGGCTTACACTTGCCCCAGCAAAGCACACCCAGTTTCCCCATTTTGAAATTAGGTTGCGATTGTGCCTATTTTCCGTTTTCTCGGTTTTGAATTAGGTTGCGCTTGTGCCTATTTTCCGTTTTCTCGGTTTAGAATTAGGTTGTGCTTCTGCCTATTTCCCGTTTTCACACAACTACACAACCTAAACTTACCCCAGCAAAGCACACCCATAGGCGGCTTTCACTTACCCCAGCAAAGCACACCCATTGGCACACCCATTGGCGGCCTACACTTACCCCAGCAAATGGGTGTGTCAAAAAATCCTGAAAAAAAATGAATAAATAAAGATGGAGAGAATGACAAAATCGAGAAGAAAGAGGGCCAAAAAGATGGCAGGAACAAAAAATGAAGGAAAAAGAGACCTGGAGAGGTCAAAAACTCGCCAGAAAAGAAAGACAAAAAATGAAGGAACAACAGGTCCGGGTATGTCAAAAAATCCTGAAAAAAAAAAAAAAAAAAAAAAGATGGAGAGAATGACAAAATCGAGAAGAAAGAGGGCCAAAAAGATGGCAGGAACAAAAAATGAAGGAAAAAGAGACCTGGAGATGTCAAAAACTCGCCAAAAAAGAAAGACAAAAAATGAAGGAACAACAGGTCCGGGTATGTCAAAAAATCCTGATGGCAGGAACAAAAAGATGGCAGGAACAAAAAATGAAGGAAAATGAGACCTGGAGAGGTAAAAAACTCGCCAAAAAAGAAAGAGAAAAAATGAAGGAACAACAGGTCCGGGTATGTCAAAAAATCCTGAAAAAAAAAAAAAAAAAAAGATGGAGAGAATGACAAAATCGAGAAGAAAGAGGGCCAAAAAGATGGCAGGAACAAAAAATGAAGGAAAAAGAGACCTGGAGAGGTCAAAAACTCGCCAAAAAAGAAAGAGAAAAAATGAAGGAACAACAGGTCCGGGTATGTCAAAAAATCCTGAAAAAAAAAAAAAAAAAAAGATGGAGAGAATGACAAAATCGAGAAGAAAGAGGGCCAAAAAGATGGCAGGAACAAAAAATGAAGGAAAAAGAGACCTGGAGAGGTAAAAAACTCGCCTAAAAAGAAAGAGAAAAAATGAAGGAACAACAGGTCCGGGTATGTCAAAAAATCCTGAAAAAAAAAAAAAAAAAAAGATGGAGAGAATGACAAAATCGAGAAGAAAGAGGGCCAAAAAGATGGCAGGAACAAAAAATGAAGGAAAAAGAGACCTGAAGAGGTCAAAAACTCGCCTAAAAAGAAAGAGAAAAAATGAAGGAACAACAGAAAAAAGGGGGCAAAATTGTTTTTTAAAAAGTGATAGAAAAAAATGGAGAGAATAAAAGATCGAAAAAAAGACTGATGGAAAAAAGATGGAGAGAATAAAAAATCAAAAAAGAGTGATAGAAAAAAAAATCGAAAAAAGATGGAAAGAAAAAAAGTGATAGCAAAAAAAAATTCGAAAAAAGTGGGTTAAAAAAACTCGAAAAAGAGTGGTAGAAAAAAAAGATGGAGAAAAAAAAATCGAAAAAAAGTGATAAAAAGATGGAGCAAATAAAATATTGAAAAAAGTGCTACAAAAAGAAATCGAAAAAAGAGGGTAAAAAAATCGAAAAAACAGTGATAGAAAAAGATGGAGAGAATAAAAAATCGAAAAAAAGGGAGCAAAAGAAATTTGGAAAAAAGATTGATAGAAAAAAAGATGGAGAGAATAAAAAATTGAAAAGAGTGATAGAAAAAAAATCGAAAAAAAGACGGAGAAAAAAAAAGATGGAGAGAATAAAACATCGAAAATAAGAGTGATAGAAAAAAGATGGAGAGAATAAAAAGTGATAGCAAAAAAAAATTCGAAAAAAGTGGGTTAAAAAAACTCGAAAAAGAGTGGTAGAAAAAAAAGATGGAGAAAAAAAAATCGAAAAAAAGTGATAAAAAGATGGAGCCAATAAAATATTGAAAAAAGTGCTACAAAAAGAAATCGAAAAAAGAGGTTAAAAAAAATCGAAAAAATAGTGATAGAAAAAAGATGGAGAGAATAAAAAATCGAAAAAAAGGGGGCAAAAGAAATTTGGAAAAAAGAGTGATAGAAAAAAAGATGGAGAGAATAAAAAATTGAAAAAAGTGATAGAAAACAAAATCGAAAAAAAGACGGAGAAAAAAAAAGATGGAGAGAATAAAAAATTGAAAAAAAGGGGGCAAAAATTTAAAAAAAAAAGAGTGATAGAAAAAAAATGGAGAGAATAAAAGATCGAAAAAAAGACTGATAGAAAAAAGATGGAGAGAATAAAAAATCAAAAAAGAGTGATAGAAAAAAAATCGAAAAAAGATGGAAAGAAAAAAAGTGATAGCAAAAAAAAATTCGAAAAAAGTGGGTTAAAAAAACTCGAAAGAGTGGTAGAAAAAAAAGATGGAGAGAATAAAAAATCGAAAAAAAGACGGAGAAAAAAAAAGATGGAGAGAATAAAACATCGAAAATAAGAGTGATAGAAAAAAGATGGAGAGAATAAAAAATCGAAAAAAGGGGGCAAAAGAAATTTGGAAAAAAGAGTGATAGAAAAAAAGATGGAGAGAATAAAAAATTGAAAAAAGTGATAGAAAAAAAAATCGAAAAAAAGACGGAGAAAAAAAAAGATGGAGAGAATAAAAATCGAAAAAAAGACTGATAGAAAAAAGATGGAGAGAATAAAAAGTGATAGCAAAAAAAAATTCGAAAAAAGTGGGTTAAAAAAACTCGAAAAAGAGTGGTAGAAAAAAAAGATGGAGAGAATAAAACATCGAAAATAAGAGTGATAGAAGAAAGATGGAGAGAATAAAAAATTGAAAAAAAGGGGGCAGAAATTTAAAAAAAAAAGAGTGATAGAAAAAAAATGGAGAGAATAAAAGATCGAAAAAAAGACTGATAGAAAAAAGATGGAGAGAATAAAAAATCGAAAAAAAGGGGGCAAAAGAAATTTTGAAAAAAGAGTGATAGAAAAAAAGATGGAGAGAATAAAAAATTGAAAAGAGTGATAGAAAAAAAGATGGAGAGAATAAAAAATTGAAAAGAGTGATAGAAAAAAAAATCGAAAAAAAGACGGAGAAAAAAAAAGATGGAGAGAATAAAACATCGAAAATAAGAGTGATAGAAAAAAAAGATGGAGAGAATAAAAAATCAAAAAAGAGTGATAGAAAAAAAATCGAAAAAAGATGGAAAGAAAAAAAGTGATAGCAAAAAAGAATTAAAAAAAAGTGGGTTAAAAAAACTCGAAAAAGAGTGGTAGAAAAAAAAGATGGAGAGAATAAAACATCGAAAATAAGAGTGATAGAAAAAAAAGATGGAGAGAATAAAAGATCGAAAAAAAGACTGATAGAAAAAAGATGGAGAGAATAAAAAATCAAAAAAGAGTGATAGAAAAAAACTCGAAAAAAGATGGAAAGAAAAAAAGTGATAGCAAAAACAAATTCGAAAAAAGTGGGTTAAAAAAACTCGAAAAAGAGTGGTAGAAAAAAAAGATGGAGAGAAAAAAAAATCGAAAAAACAGTGATAGAAAAAAGATGGAGAGAATAAAAAATCGAAAAAAAGGGGGCAAAAGAAATTTGGAAAAAAGAGTGATAGAAAAAAAGATGGAGAGAATAAAAAATTGAAAAAAGTGATAGAAAAAAAAATCGAAAAAAAGACGGAGAAAAAAAAGATGGAGAGAATAAAACATCGAAAATAAGAGTGATAGAAAAAAAAGATGGAAAGAAAAAAAGTGATAGCAAAAAAAAATTCGAAAAAAGTGGGTTAAAAAAACTCGAAAAAGAGTGGTAGAAAAAAAAGATGGAGAGAAAAAAAAATCGAAAGAAAAGTGATAAAAAGATGGAGCAAATAAAATATTGAAAAAAGTGCTACAAAAAGAAATCGAAAAAAGAGGGTAAAAAAATCGAAAAAACAGTGATAGAAAAAAGATGGAGAGAATAAAAAATCGAAAAAAGGGGGCAAAAGAAATTTGGAAAAAAGAGTAATAGAAAAAAAGATGGAGAGAATAAAAAATTGAAAAAAGTGATAGAAAAAAAAATCGAAAAAAAGACGGAGAAAAAAAAAGATGGAGAGAATAAAACATCGAAAATAAGAGTGATAGAAAAAAGATGGAGAGAATAAAAAATCGAAAAAAGGGGGCAAAAGAAATTTGGAAAAAAGAGTGATAGAAAAAAAGATGGAGAGAATAAAAAATCAAAAAAGAGTGATAGAAAAAAAACTCGAAAAAAGATGGAAAGAAAAAAAGTGATAGCAAAAACAAATTCGAAAAAAGTGGGTTAAAAAAACTCGAAAGAGTGGTAGAAAAAAAAGATGGAGAGAATAAAAAATCGAAAAAAAGGGGGCAAAAGAAATTTGGAAAAAAAAGGATTTTTTGACATACCCGGACCTGTTGTTCCTTCATTTTTTCTCTTTCTTTTTTGGCGAGTTTTTGACCTCTCCAGGTCTCTTTTTCCTTCATTTTTTGTTCCTGCCATCTTTTTGGCCCTCTTTCTTCTCGATTTTGTCATTCTCTCCATCTTTTTTTTTTTTTTTTTTTTCAGGATTTTTTGACATACCCGGACCTGTTGTTCCTTCATTTTTTCTCTTTCTTTTTTGGCGAGTTTTTTACCTCTCCAGGTC
Organism: Merluccius polli; assembly: GCA_030340625.1. Taxonomy (NCBI): domain Eukaryota; kingdom Metazoa; phylum Chordata; class Actinopteri; order Gadiformes; family Merlucciidae; genus Merluccius; species Merluccius polli. Next base: position 15,947 of record JAOPHQ010000804.1, read on the forward strand.
TATTTTTCCTTCATTTTTTGTTCCTGCCATCTTTTTGGCCCTCTTTCTTCTCGATTTTGTCATTCTCTCCATCTTTTTTTTTTTTTTTTTTTCAGGATTTTTTGACATACCCGGACCTGTTGTTCCTTCATTTTTTGTCTTTCTTTTTTGGCGAGTTTTTTACCTCTCCAGGTCTCTTTTTCCTTCATTTTTTGTTCCTGCCATCTTTTTGGCCCTCTTTCTTCTCGATTTTGTCATTCTCTCCATCTTTTTTTTTTTTTTTTTTTCAGGATTTTTTGACATACCCGGACCTGTTGTTCCTTCATTTTTTGTCTTTCTTTTTTGGCGAGTTTTAGACCTCTCCAGGTCTCTTTTTCCTTCATTTTTTGTTCCTGCCATCTTTTTGGCCCTCTTTCTTCTCGATTTTGTCATTCTCTCCATCTTTTTTTTTTTTTTTTTTTCAGGATTTTTTGACATACCCGGACCTGTTGTTCCTTCATTTTTTCTCTTTCTTTTTTGGCGAGTTTTTTACCTCTCCAGGTCTATTTTTCCTTCATTTTTTGTTCCTGCCATCTTTTTGGCACACCAATAGGCACCTTACACGTACCCCAGCAAAGAACACCCATAGGCGGCTTACACTTGCCCCAGCAAAGCACACCCATAGGCGGCTTACAACTTACCCCAGCAAAGCACACCCAGTTTTCTCGGTTTGGAAGCAGGTTGTGGTTGTGCCTCTTTCCCGTTTTCACACAACTACACAACCTACACTTACCCCAGCAAAGCACACCCATATGCGGCTTACACGTACCCCAGCAAAGCACACCCATAGGCGGCTTACACTTGCCCCAGCAAAGCACACCCAGTTTCCCCATTTTGAAATTAGGTTGCGATTGTGCCTATTTTCCGTTTTCTCGGTTTTGAATTAGGTTGCGCTTGTGCCTATTTTCCGTTTTCTCGGTTTAGAATTAGGTTGTGCTTGTGCCTATTTCCCGTTTTCACACAACCACACAACCTAAACTTACCCCAGCAAAGCACACCCATAGGCGGCTTTCACTTACCCCAGCAAAGCACACCCATTGGCCGCCTACACTTACCCCAGCAAAGCACACCAATAGGCACCTTACACGTACCCCAGCAAAGCACACCCATAGGCGGCTTACACTTGCCCCAGCAAAGCACACCCAGTTTCCCCATTTTGAAATTAGGTTGCGCTTGTGCCTATATTCCGTTTTCACGGTTTTGAATTAGGTTGCGCTTGTGCCTATTTTCCATTTTCTGGGTTTGGAATTAGGTTGTGCTCGTGCCTATTTTCCGTTTTCCTCGGTTTGGAATTAGGTTGCGATTGTGCCTATTTTCCGTTTTCTCGGTTTTGAATTAGGTTGGGCTTGTGCCTATTTTCCATTTTCTGGGTTTGGAATAAGGTTGTGCTCGTGCCTATTTTCCGTTTTCTCGGTTTGGGAATTAGGGTTGCGATTGTGCCTATTTTCCGTTTTCTCGGTTTTGAATTAGGTTGGGCTTGTGCCTATTTTCCATTTTCTGGGTTTGGAATTAGGTTGTGCTTGTGCCTAATTCCCGTTTTCAAACAATTACACAACCTACACTTACCCCAGCAAAGCACACCCATAGGCGGGCTTTCACTTACCCCAGCAAAGCACACCCATTGGCCGCCTACACTTACCCCAGCAAAGCACACCAATAGGCACCTTACACGTACCCCAGCAAAGCACACCCATAGGCGGCTTACACTTGCCCCAGCAAAGCACACCCAGTTTCCCCATGTTGAAATTAGGTTGCGATTGTGCCTATTTTCCGTTTTCTCGGTTTTGAATTAGGTTGCGCTTGTGCCTATTTTCCGTTTTCTCGGTTTAGAATTAGGTTGTGCTTCTGCCTATTTCCCGTTTTCACACAACTACACAACCTAAACTTACCCCAGCAAAGCACACCCATAGGCGGCTTTCACTTACCCCAGCAAAGCACACCCATTGGCACACCCATTGGCGGCCTACACTTACCCCAGCAAATGGGTGTGTCAAAAAATCCTGAAAAAAAATGAATAAATAAAGATGGAGAGAATGACAAAATCGAGAAGAAAGAGGGCCAAAAAGATGGCAGGAACAAAAAATGAAGGAAAAAGAGACCTGGAGAGGTCAAAAACTCGCCAGAAAAAGAAAGACAAAAAA
>JAOPHQ010000806.1:0-15661 GCA_030340625.1 Merluccius polli
TATTATATTATATTATTATTATTATATGCTCTATGGACGCATAACCCGACCTACTTGAACCTATAACTTAAAAGAAACGGTGGCAAATTGCACTACATGGTTGTAAATAGTTTGTTTTTAGCAATTACGTTTTTTACTTTTAAAGCATTTCATTTTTTATTATAATTTATCCCCTTTTAACTATCCCTCTTAACTATTTATCCCCTTTGTACTTGTTTACTTGTGTGAAATGTTGTTTGAATCTTGTTTACTTTGCACCTTGTTTGTTTTGCGGGCGGGAAATTGCATTGCGTATCCGGCACCACGACGGAGAACTACGAGGGCTCGAGGGGTCTCCATGGTCACACAGTTGGATAGCGCAATACGCAGTTGTAGAAGTGTAACCACCTCTTAAACCTGACCTTCCCTATGGGGGCCCTTCCAGTGGAAAAGGGTGCCGGTATGAAGTGTCCTCTATGCCGCCCCTATGGGACAGTGTCCCAAAGGGTGATGTCCTTTCCAGTAGAGAAAGTGGGATGCAGTGCTGTGAGAAGACATGATGAATGCCCAAATAGCTGCCCCTCTCATGGAGAAGTGGCCCTCCAGTGGAGAACATGTGATGCTGCGAGAGGCAGCGCTTTGAAACGTTGGGTCCATAGCTGCAACAATGAAGAGATAAGGATAAAGGTTAGTCCTCTCACTGCTAGAAATGTACTGGCGTGTCTCACAGAGAGAGAGAATAGAGGGGGAGAGAGAGACAGATGGACAGATAAGAGACGGAGACAAACAGAGATTAGAACAGCATCGTTCAGATTCCTTAAACCCGTCTGTCCAGTTGTAGAGCGATGAAGGTGCGGTCATCAACATCAACATTTTACTGACTATTTTTTGACTCCCACACTAATACGGGTCAAAGTGCGTCCCTGTTCAGCTCAATACGATTCCGTTTTTCAAGGGACGGTTGGCAACCCTATCCCCATTAGCTATCCCCAGTAGCTATCCCCAGTAGTGGAAATGGCGGACGGTGGACCAACCGAAGTGAAGGCAATCTGATGACACTACTTCTATCTGCTGCGCTACGTTTTAGTTGCATTGAGTAAACTTCCTGAATAAAGCTCATGTGGCGACTCGCCAGGCGGTCCAGTCAGGCTACCGACCCGGTTCGCTTTTCTCAACACATACTACAGAATTAGTTTCTGCTTTCATGTCTCCATTATAGACTAAATGAATGAATGAACTCACAGTTTTCCTCCTCATGTTTTCTTCTCCCCCCTCCTCCCCCCTCCAACCCCTGCTGCCGATAGCAACACTCCCACTATGGTGTTGCTATGCAACGCACAGCATTACAACAGCTTTAGCCTGGTCCCAAATAACATGACCTCAATGTCACGTGACCTCCTCAGTGAACATGCTTCTTTCTGTCTTATTTCCAAAGTGTTGATCGTTATTTCCAGACGTCTTGTGTTGTTTGTGGTCGCTGGGCTTTGAGGAAACAGAAAGGGATCCGGTTTGTCTTTACAACAGCGGCTCAAAAATAAAATAATACCACTTTGAAACGCTAGGGTGGGAAAAGTTGAAAAGTTGTCTATATCCCCTTTAACAGTACTTTTGAGTATGTTCTCTGTTTCTTCCTCACTTTACTGTAATGCAGCCTTTAAAACCAGGAAAAGACAACACTTATGCCATAGGCATAAGGCGATATCTAGTCTCATATCACAATATCGATATCATTTTTGATATATTGCCCAGCAGCCCTAACGCACGCATGCACGCACACACACACACACACGAGATGTTTAAGCTTTGTAGTGCTGGTATTGTTGGGGAAACGCGCCACTCCTTCCCCCTCTCTCTGCCTCTGAGAAAACAATACTTTCAAGGCGTATCAGATATAACAGTTTAGTTATTGTAAAGTAAACTGTATACTTTGTGTGTATACTGTTATGATGCGTCCTTCCTTATACTTGGTGTGTGGCCAGGCTAGGGTGGCTAGTGGCTCGACTCCCAATAGGGTGATCGACTGCCAGGCTTAAAGGTACTAGGTCAACGCTAGAGACCCTAACCCTCTACCTGCTCCTTCAAGGCCCCATGACATAAAACATACATGTTCCCAGTGTTAATCCTGTGTCCCTGTGTTCATTGTTCATGTACCTCTTGTTATATGCCAAATATATGTAAAAAACAAAAATCAATTTGAGTATTTTTACATTATAATCCCTGCCTTTTCTCTTCCTGTAAAGCAGTTTCAAATGTTTGATGACTCATTCTGCACTGAGGGGCGGTTACTACATTTGCGTCTAATGAAAATGCTTTCTTGAATTTGTACGTCGTCCACAACAGAGAGCAGACTGTCGTCATGGCTTCCCATGTTGAGCTGCTAGCGACTGTCAATCTGAGTAAATGACAGTTCAATCAGACTATTATTGAAAATGAACATTTACTGACAACACATTTGGTGATTAAACACCATCAAATTATAATTAATGGGGACAATGGCTCCCATGAAGTCTGCCGGAGATGAATTCCCCCCTGATGGTGTCCAGACGCTGGTGGTGGTGACTATAGGTGGACCTCGGCCCTGGAGGACACCATCTCTTTCTCCATAGACAGGTGGAGCCTCGTCCCGGAGGTGAAGGATGGAGGAGGGCTGCAACGAGTCGCAATGAAAACAACAGACGGGAATGAATGAGAGATGTGTATATAAAGGCTTTGCATTGGAGCACAATTGTACTCCTTTTAAAGCATGAGGTCCTGATTGGTTGAGCTGAAGGGGAGGGGCTTGCAATGACAGCGTGGGAATGAAGAACCAGACATAGAGCAACGAGAAGTAGAAGAGGAACGTCGTCGTCTCCTGGTCAGGGCCGGATTAACAAATCATAGGCCCCTGGGCACAAATGTCTGATGCGTGAATCGGGCGGTCAGAAAAGAATTTAAAGATTTTTTAAAAATTATTATTATTTTAACACACACACATCATGACACAGAGCATTTCCAACTCAAAAGGGAAAGCACTGCTCATTGCAAAATGAAACAGAACCTTTAAAGGTAAACAGGCCTATAACCTGACTTAAACCGTCCTTATGTAGGCCTAATACATTGTAATACATCACACATATGCTACCAAACATTTCTCCAAACTCAAAGTTCTGTCGTTGTATCTGTCCTCTGATTTCTCCTGTCTCCAAGTGCTGTAACTGTAAGTCTCTCTCTCTTTGACCTCCTCCTCACTTCTCTCTCTCTCCAATTAGTTCTTAGGTAATGTTCATCCTGATCTCTCCAAGGACTCTCAGATTGTAGTACCACACAGATATACCAAAACAGTAAATATTTCCAGAACAATTAAAAGTAATAAAAAATACCTATAACTTCACTAAGAACTTTAATACATGACAGGTTATTCAATGGAAAAATAAAACAATCAGAGCTGTTTTTTTTAATGAAAATAATGTAATATAAGCTCTCCTCTCCTGTCTGCCCCCGCCCCCCCACCCCATCATCTTACAAAGGCTTTTCACGGGCCCTCCTATTCGCAAACTCAGTTACAATCTCATCAAAGTTCAAAGCCCTGACAAGCTCAGACTCGATGGCCATGAGGGACAATGCGCAGAGGCATCCCTGTGTTTGTGTTGTGCGGAGTTCATTTTTAATTCATGCCATCTGCGAAAATGACCTTTCTCCCTCACAATTTGTCACGGGCAGCGTCAAAAAAAATACGGAGAGCTACAAAAACGTTCGGGAAAGTTGACTGTAGACCACATTTCAAAAGTACTTGCAGCAAGTACTTTTGAGGAGAATTATCTTGCTCACTCTGCATGAAGCATCTGAACTGAACAATTTCATCAGTGAAGATGGCCATGAGGGGTGATATGCGTCCATTCTGTGACCCAAACAGCTGATCAACTTGTCAATAATGACATTAGGCCTCATTCACGAACCGTTCTTAAGAACAAATTTGTTCTTAAGTCCTACTTACGAAGATTTTACGAAGATTGTGGCATCCATGAATTTTTTCCTTATCCAGGATTTTTCTTAGGTAAAAACAAATCCTACGAACACTCAGGAGTACTCTTAAGCACATTTCAGTGCCGACATGTTGGCATGGTTGTGTTGTCTTCTTTTGTTAAGTTCAATAAAATACATTACAGTGAAATTTCTGTCATATTTATGTATTTATTTATTCATCTCATTTTTTTTTGCATTTTTCATTTTAATTAAATTAAATGTGCCAACGCTTTAACATTAATCAAGTACAGTGGAAACCATGCCGTCAATTAGTGATCCTACCCTATTCATAGGTGGCATTTCTCCATCCACGGCCTACAAAACAATGGCATATACACTCACCGGCCACTTTATTAGGTACACCTTGCTAGTACCGGGTTGGACCCCCTTTTGCCTTCAGAACTGCCTTAATCCTTCGTGGCACAGATTCAACAAGGTACTGGAAACATTCCTCAGAGAGTTTGGTCCATATTGACATGATAGCATCACGCAGTTGCTGCAGATTTGTCGGCTGCACATCGATGATGCGAATCTCCCGTTCCACCACATCCCAAAGGTGCTCTATTGGATTGAGATCTGGTGACTGTGGAGGCCATTTGAGTACAGTGAACTCATTGTCATGTTCAAGAAACCAGTCTGAGATGATTCGCGCTTTATGACATGGCGCGTTATCCTGCTGGAAGTAGCCATCAGAAGATGGGTACACTGTGGTCATAAAGGGATGGACATGGTCAGCAACAATACTCAGGTAGTCTGTGGCTTTGACACGATGCTCAATTGGTACTAATAAGCCCCATAAGTGTGCCAGGAAAATATCCCCCACACCATTACACCACCACCACCAGCCTGAACCGTTGATACAAGGCAGGATGGATCCATGCTTTCATGTTGTTGACGCCAAATTCTGACCCTACCATCCAAATGTCGCAGCAGAAATCGAGACTCATCAGACCAGGCAACGTTTTTCCAATCTTCGATTGTCCAATTTTGGTGAGCCTGTGCGAATTGTAGCCTCAGTTTCCTGTTCTTAGCTGACAGGAGTGGCACCCGGTGTGGTCTTCTGCTGCTGTAGCCCATCCGCCTCAAGGTTCGACGTGTTGTGCGTTCAGAGATGCTCTTCTGCATACCTCTGTTGTAACGAGTGGTTATTTGAGTTACAGTTGCCTTTCTATCAGCTCGAACCAGTCTGGCCATTCTCCTCTGACCTCTAGCATCAACAAGGCATTTGCGCCCACAGAACTGCCGCTCACTGGATATTTTCTCTTTTTCAGACCATTCTCTGTAAACCCTAGAGATGGTTGTGCGTGAAAATCCCAGTAGATCAGCAGTCTCTGAAATACTCAGACCAGCCCGTCTGGCACCAACAACCATGCCACGTTCAAAGTCACTTAAATCACCTTTCTTCCCCATTCTGATGCTCGGTTTGAACTGCAGCAGATCGTCCTGACCATGTCTACATGCCTAAATGCATTGAGTTGCTGCCATGTGATTGGCTGATTAGAAATTTGCGTTAACGAGCAGTTGGACAGGTGTACCTAATAAAGTGGCCGGTGAGTGTATATTGCTGCTACAGGAGATCTGCCCTACGGAGGGAACGAATCTTTCAGGACCACGTAGATCTTCTTTCAGAGGTCCTGCAGTCCCTTTTATGGGCATTAATGGGCGGTTACCTATGCTAATCCTATGTTAATTAGACTCATTTGGCATGCGCGCTCAGTTTACGAGGAGATGGCATTCATCAATCTAAGAACACAGCTGCGAACAATTCAGCGGCTTAAGAACACGTTGATGAATCTGACGTAGGATCTTCTTAGAAATCTTCTTAAGAAGGACTTAAGAAAGAATCTAAGAAGATTCTTAAGAAGATATTGGTGAATGAGGCCCATTGAATGTTGATACCTTAAATCGCTCCCGTCCTTTTAGTGTTATTTCGTGCTCTGTGCATTCATCTGAAAATGCTACACTGCAGCTCATCTTTGTATGACTGACACACACCGGGGATACTCTTCGCGGAACTTTCAAAATGGTCAAACTTTTCTCGAAGAGACATAACCCATGATCACAAAGACTCGAGAAGGCGAATAGCTGTCATCAGATCAATGTCAGGCCTTTGTAATGACACACTTGTAATTTTGAATCTGCTTAAAACACAGTTCCAAAACTGTGCCATCAATGCCATGTCAAGACTGTTGTGATGTTCTTTGAGGAAGAAGGCCGCCGACACAGGATCGCTTTTAACTTTATCTGTTTAGCTTTAGGTCTATTATCTATGAAGCAAAAGGAGGGGTATTGTATTGTTCACGCGTGGAGCGACTCTTAGCTGAATATCTAACAGATACGCGGCCTGTAGAGTTTCTGCCCTCTTCCGCTTGTGTGCGCTTGATGGTACCTGGGCAGGCGTGGCCTCTATGACGTGTAATATACTCTGATTGGCTAGAGTTGAGCGCCGGCCCCCAGTGTATTATGTGTGCTGCCATCTGGTGGCCAGGTGCGGTTAATACAGCTTATATATTTGTTTCTGTTCCCTTGTGGCTATGTGAGGATATTACAGCCTGTTGATACATATGCTATTATTTATTCGTAACAAGACTGCCCAACTTAGAACACAGCGCTTTTGCATCATCGCGTGTGTCACGTTTCTCATCCATATCAGACGACATGTTCCTAAGTATATCCCTGATCTGTGTAACCTGACTCCGCCAGATGGAATGATTCGCGTTGGCTCAGCATTTCCATCTGGAATCGTTCCGTTGGAGAGCCTTTGGGAGGGGGCGAAAATACTGGTTGCTGATTGGATAAACCAGCTGCCTATATTGGTGATTGACGGGCCAAATCAACCAATCAGATCAACGAAGCGTATGACGTGATAACAGAGCGTCGAGGCAAGCTCATCAAGTAAACAAGTCGGGAGAAGGGCAAAAGCATCTTTTCCTCCAAGGAAAGGCTCCAGTGCTTTTTGCTCATATTTTAGAGAACGAATAAACTCTAATTCTGCTCGATAGCTGCGCGCATCTCGGTCACATCCGCGGAAGCCGCCATGTTGTTTAGACTGAAGAGTCGCTCCTCATTGCGTCACACTTGAACCCGCCTCAAAACCAACGCCGATTGGACGATCATTTGGTGATCGGCTCCAAATTATCTCCGTTGTGTAATGCCAGTCTGAACTGTGAGTGGAATATCATGGAGCTCGCGAGATCAGGCTGGTCTCACGAGGCTATGATCTGTGCATAATTCCCACAAAGTGCCTTGGATGCATCTGCACGGCAACTCCAATGAGTAGATGAAAGGGGTTTTCAGTGTCATGTCAATTTTGATATCTGCATCATCAAAAAATGTACTCCATCTATGAGTAGAACCTGCGCAAAAGGCATATAGGGACTGCATTAGTTTAAATAAACTACGGGCGTCTTCACAGCTGTCTTCTATAGTATTAACACCAACCAAATTGAGGGAATGTGCGGCACAGGGTATATAATGGATTATTTTTTTCAGGTGAGCCTGCAGCCCATTATAACGCCCCGACATATTGCTAGCGTTGTCGTAAGCCTGGCCTCGACAATTGGCAATATCTATGTTTAGACTATCAAGCATCGCTAGTACAGTGCCAGCCAGACTTTCCCCCGTGTGACTTTTAATAGACTCAAAGCCAATGAATCGTTTTACCTTGTGTACTAACAAACCTAAAAACAAACGCCAGTTGGTCAATATGTGAGAGATCAGGAGTGGAGTCCACAATCAGAGAGAAATACTTCGCTTGCTGTATCTCTGCAGCTATGGTAGCTTTCACTTTTTCACCCATTTGCTGGATCAATTCCTTGCACGTAGTGGATGAGAGGTAAGATGTAGTGCCCTTACCCTTCTGCCCATACTTGCTAACATGCTCAGCAAAAAAAGGATCAAAATGAGTAATGACGTCTAGAATACCAAGATAGTTGCCATTATGTGGAGAACCAAGTAACTCATCATCACCATGAAAAGGCAGCCCTCGCTCACATAGAAATTTAATAACAACAATCACACGTTTTAAAACATCTTGCCAGTAGCGTTTCTCACCCTCTAGCTGCTACACTAACCTAGCATTTACAGTTCCCCTACCAGTGACAGAGGAGCGCTGACACAATGCTAACATATTAGTCATATGCGGCAAGCTTTTCTCGTGGTCATGCACACGTTCTGGGTGTTTCCAATCTGAAAATCCAGTAACAAATTGATTTTTCTTTGAGGAAAAGAGCATGCACGCAAAACAAAACATATTCCCTGTAGAGGGCGAGTACAGCAACCATTCCCTTGCAAGTTTCTCACCATTTGGGAGATGGCAAGTAAACAAATCATTGGAGAGAGAGCGGGTTTTACCTCCTAAACCCCCAACACGGAGGGATGCAGGGTATGTGTTCCTCCGGTTTTGGAAAGCAGTAGATCCTCTTTCGATGAGAACAGAGCGAGCCTTTTCGTTTAACTCGCCCCATAAAGCCGGATCACACTCTTTATACATCCAATCTTCCTGAGATTCAGAAAAAATACAGCAGCTACTAGCCGCAGACTGCGGCCAGCTACTACAGCAACCAGCCTCAGGAGGCAGCGGTGGTGGGCTGCTAGCACGTTCAGCTCCCAAGTCGTTGACTGTTTGCATTTCAAGTTGCTGTTGTTGCTGTAAATCATCTTGCTCAACAACACCGGTGTTGGTGGCAGTGTTGTGTTTGACGAAAAATGTGTCCATAGATGGCACACTTTTTAAAAGTAAAGCCTCCCTTCCTTCTTTTTCTCTCTTCCTTTTACGTTTGCTACATCCACTTTCATTCATTTTGGCTAATGGCAAATAACTGACTAGCAGTAGTGTGGTAAAAAAATGGGCGGGTAGGTACAACAACAAAACATTGTGACGCTAATGGTTACGTTCATTTTATTTAGGTAGTGCTGCACGGCGGTCAAGGCAACGTAGTAGAGAAATTGTCGGGCAGTTACTATATTTGTTAACCAATAAATCATATTTTGTTGAAATGTAAATAAATGAATAAATAAAATTAAAATAAATAAATAATAATAATAATAATAATTTAAAAAACGATCTTCAAGGCGGGCCCCCTCTATGGGCGGGCCCCTAGGCCCGTGCCCAGAAAACCCATTGGCTAATCCGGCCCTGCTCCTGGTTGAACTTTTTGTTCTCTCTCTCATAGCCAATCTGGAGGTGAAGAGAATGTGCACCATCACCAAGAATGCTGTGTGTCAGTGTAGAGAGGACCACTACTGCAGCAGCACACTGTGCACCACCTGTAACCCTTGTGACAAGTGGGTATCTTCACCATCACCTTCTGGTCCTTGGTTGCTCCCGTCAAACAGAACTACAGTTGTTTTTCTTCTTTTAGTCAAATCAATAACAACAAAACAATCCTAGACTCCACAGAACGACGAGTGTCTTATTAATTTGTCTCTAAATGAATTGTCGCTAAGGGTTTTAGCCAAAAAGTATGCGTGTGTGTGTGTGTGTGTGTGTGCGTGTGCGTGTGCGTGTGTGTGTGAACGATTCATTATTTTCCTCTTCTTATATTTGGGTCAAGGTGTGAGGGCAGAGCTGTCAAGTCACCCTGCACAGGAACCACCAACACAGTCTGCCAGATGGGTTCGGGACTTTTTATATATATACATTTAATTCATAACATGTTTTGACATGTTTTCTTCAAACATTAACAACAAACATTCTTCTTTCAGTTCTATTACTGGAAACTTTGGTGGCCATATCTATTGTAGTCGGTCTCATCGTCATGATAGTCGTGTCTTGGAAGAAGAAGCGTTTGTGCTTCAGTGAGTATTCTATTCTGGTCGCACCGTTACTAGCTACAGCCACTGGCGTAACTATCGACGGTGCAACCGGTGCAATTGCACCAGGGCCCAGACGCCGGGGGGGGGGCCATGAAGACGCCGTCAACAATCGCGTAGCACCCCCCCCCCCCCCCCCCCCCCCCCCGTCAACAATCGCGCAGCACCACCCCCCCCCCCCCCCCCCCCCCCCCGCCGTCAACAAACGCGGGGGCCCTAAAATATTATTTGCACCGGGGCCCATCATCACGTTGTTACGCCAGTGGCTACAGCTAAACGTTGTTGTTAGTCAATAGTCTGCTTAAATAAAATAACTCAGTGGTTTCTATGCTCTGTATTAACCAGACGATTAAACTTATCTAAATGTATGGAATCAGATTCCCAGTCTCAATAATCACAATTACACATAACAAGAGTCACATGTGTTTTCTGATTCATAGACTTGGTATGCTTTGTGATGATTAACATGACTAGGGAAATAAGTAGGGCTGCACGATATATCGCAAATCTATCGTCATCGCGAAATCAACGCTCGCGATGTACATACCGCAAAGATTTCTTAATTTGCGATTAAATTAAGCCTACATTTTTCGCGCATTCACACACAATGACATTATATTTGACCAATCCGATGCTGTCATGCTGCCTGATAAGCCCGCCCCCCACCAGTTTAAGCACATGGTGTTTAAGTTGTTGAGGGAGCGTTGTCGTGTTTGTTTGACCAGGTGTATTTTAGTTTAACTAAATTGTTGCACATGTTTCCTTGTGCTAGCCTTTTTGGCCAATAATAAGTGTTATTACTCAGGCCAACACAGTTAAAGTCTATATTGTTTCATACTATGACACATTTACGTTTGTGTTTATGAAAGTCCGCCTTTATTACGCAACTGCAGCGCATTTGGAAATGTCAACAAACAGATGAGCGCAACGCTTATGTCATATTTATAAAATGTATTTTAATCACACAGCCGAACCTTTGCAACGTGTGAAACAGCCCATTGGCTACCATGCAGAATAAGCTGTTTTACATTGCACATTTCAAATCGCGCAGACGTCACCGAGTCCGAACCCGACCCGGCCCGTCGGGTACCGTCGGGTCCCGTCGGGTCCCCTCGGGTCCCGTCGGGCTTGGGTCGGGTATCCAATAAGGAGCTGTTCAGCGGCCGTGACGTATGAAACGCCATCCGATCGGTGATTCTGTGAGCGATCGCGAGGTCTATTCAAGCCGCTTATCCCAACTAGCTTCACCTGACGTGATTTAGCCGCGCCTATTTATCCTGGCTTGGCGTGCAACCGGTTAAGCCAGGATACCGCCGAGCAGAATAGTCCAAGCCGCGCTTACTCAATTATCCTGGATTTATGTATCCTAGTTTTGTGCAATACCCCCCAGGTGTATTTTAGTTTAACTACATTGTTGCACGTTTCCTTGTGCTAGCCTTTTTGGCCAATAACTCACCATAATGGTGTATTTTTGTTTTTATTATTGTTATTTGATGTTGTTTTTCATGGCATCATGTATGCCTCAGAACCCATTCTGCAACACCTTCTTACCTCAACAAATTAGTGGTCAGAAAAAAATGTTTATTATTTAAATGTATTATGAATGCTTTAAGCAGTTTTATTGTTTTTATTTATTTCATCTTAATTTTGTTGACCATATAAGAAAATGTTTCAAGTGGGCAATTTTCCCAATAAAAGTTATGTTGCATTGCATGCATACGATGCATTTCTTTTTTTAATAGTCTCGCAGCAAGTAGAATGAAGAAAAACATTAAATATTGAAATATCGCAAGTTATATCGTCATCGCAGTACTCAACAATGTTATCGCATATCGCATATTTTCCCAATATCGTGCAGCCCTAGAAATAAGCAAACAAGGGGAAACAGTCAATGTTAAAGCCTTCAGATATAACATAAGGTTCTCTAATATATTTGGTTATAGGTACACCAAGTGGAGGAGTTCAGAGTACTGAAGATGCTGATGCTACAGTAAGTTTATTGTAAATTATTCGACTTCACACATAAGGGTTTCCTTGGACAAGAGCAACCGCAGCGCTACTATTGGGCCCACCCATTTCGACCGATCACTATAGAGCGGTGCAGGGATGACGTATTTCTGTAGGCCAACCCGGAAGTCAGCATCTCCCTGGGTTACCATGACAACAAGCCAATGGGTTTTTCCATTGGATTTTGCATTATTGCAGAAAATAAGCTCTGTGGCAAACAGAAGTTTGATACTCACACCGTTTGTTAAGCGAGATAATCTTCACCAATGAACACTACTTTTATGACTTTTGAAGCGTAAATGCAATCGCCAGAAGTTTTTTAAGACATGTAAAAAAATTCAAAATTCATGAGTGGGGTATTTACTGACGTATCTTATGTCGTAAAACAAAACGTGTAATCTCTTAAGCTGGTGTTAAAACCACAGACCTTATTTCAGACATCTCACCAAAAACCCATTCAGAAAACCCGTTGCCTTGGAGACGAGGGAACCGGAAGTGCTAACATGCTAACGGACTTCCGGGTTTTAGGACTCATTCCTGCACCACTCTATAGTGAGTAGTGAGTGATTTTCATTCTAGCTGTTCATCCAATAAGCAGCCTGAGAAAAGCTTTGAGTGAAAGCTTCTCAGCCAATCAGCAGCTTCAACCCCACGTGCAGACCCTTAAGCCCGCCCACAGGCTGCATCGTCACCAGCAAGTGATCCAATGAAACGAATGACGTTGACAGGCAAGCTTTTCAAGCAAGCTCGATGAGACACTAGCTATTAGCTAAAATGAAATGTCAACATGGCAAAGTAGCTTGTTTTCGTTTAAGTTCACAAAGAAACGCTCCGAGGAGCAGGAGGAGGAAACTCCTGCCATTTTAAGTGCAGAGTTACCATCCAGCTCGGCTGCCCTCTCCCCATTATGTCCTCCCGTAGCCACACCCTCACAGGTAGGCTACTGAGTCGCTGTCCTCAGTGCCGCAGAAAAAGCGCTGAAACGGAGATGAAGGGGAACCAAGGAAGCCGAGAACAGCTGTGGTGGCTCATCATTTTTTAGGCCCGTTATCTTGAGATCACAACTTAATTATGTTGTTATCTCAACATAACGAACAGGTTGCGTGTCTAGTAACACCAACCCGCAGCTCCTGACCTCTCCAACATCAGCCATGAGGCCAGAGCCTCGGATCTGGTTCGCAATGAAGCGGACAGCAGCGTCAGGCTCACTTAAGTAAACTCGCCTATAAAGTTGGAGTCTGAATAGTCTTCTTCTTAACTGACGAAGACTTATATGAATGTTGACACTGCCATTTTGGCTTGTGTCAGTCCTTGATTAAAGTAAAATCTGATCTGTTGATCAATCTTGGTCTCTCCTTCTGACATTGCCAATGCTTACTGTAAGAACATCAATGAGGAAGTCAAGTTGCGATCTCTGCAAAACCATGGATTTGCTATCTCGAGATAATGAGATAATTAAGTCGTTATCACGAGAAAACGGGCCTAAAAAATGATGAACAACCACGGCCGTTCTTTGCTTCCATAGGAACCCGTTTTTTTTGTGGCTTATTTTAACTGGCCCATCCTGTTTTCTGGAGGCCCGCCCACAATCAAAATCCTGGTGCCGCTAGTGGCCAAGAGATCACATGTTGAACACTACATACTAACCATTTCCTCTCTTATTGTAAACCCTGTCCTGTCACTCTCCTATCATTGCCATACGTAGCTGGTGGTTTTAGTCCAAGGAGATACAGGTTAGTTAGTCTCACTAGTTTCTCTGTGCTTCCTGTTGTCTTATGACTTGAGCAGAGCAATTGTGAATAACAATGAATCTGAATAACTCCTTAACTTAACTTCACTTACTGTTTTTTTTGTATACTTCTCAGGAAATGAAACGGTTTCTTGACGGTAAGGCAAAGCTACCTAAAAACAAATGTAATGGACATGCTAATGCTACATGCTATATGCTAATGCTAATCTCATTGATAATCGTGACAGACGGGGGCCTCAAAACTCATGTCGAGGAAATCGCAAAGGAGTTGGGATGGGAGGTCATGATAGACGTCGCCATGGAGAGCGGCTTCACGAATAACAACATCAAAATCCTCAAACAGAACCACTCTGACCGCACCGAGTGGACCGTACAGCTTCTGCATCAGTGGGTGGAGAAGATGGAGATGAACGACAACAATGCCGCCGGGGAGCTGGTGGAGAAGCTGACGGGCTTGGGATGCACTGACCAACGGGACAGAGTGATTAGCATCCTCAATAAGAGGAAACCTGCTGAGACTCAACCCTTGACCAGTCCATCCTTGTCCCTTCAGTAATGGGTTTATAACTTGACCAGTCCATCCTTGTCCCTTCAGTAATGGGTTTATAACTTGACCAGTCCATCCTTGTCCCTTCAGTAATGGGTTTATAACTTGACCAGTCCATCCTTGTCTCTTCAGTAATGGGTTTATAACTTGACCAGTCCATTCTTGTCCCTTCAGTAATGGGTTTATAACTTGACCAGTCCATCCTTGTCCCTTCAGTAATGGGTCTATAAGCCATACCTCTGTTTTATGTAAGGATAATCCACGACGAGGTGGGTGTAACCCCCTTTACTCGTCTGCGTTGTGTTTTCCAATAAATGGCGAGGAGACGTGGAACCAGTTCGTCGTTTATTGACTGGTAGAGAAAGTACACTTTGGGATTCCGCAGCGGGGCAACAGCATATCAACACGGCATGCTAATATGAGAGGGGGGGGGGGGGGAATGTTAGCTATCCACACGTATGATTTTAGACTTCGACGTAAAAGTTCTAATGCACAAAAATACTACACAACATACACAGGATATATTGGCAAAATAAATGCTTAACACTTTGAGACCATTGGTGTTAATTTAGAATGTTGAGCAATTGATTCTAATCTAATTATGTGGGAATGGTACAACAACAAAAAGCGCTGCTCACTCCTATCGCTACCTCAGGTTTAGGACAGGACAGTTATTTAACATGTGTCTATCTCTTGATTCAACATTAATAAGTACTTCACACAGTTTCCACTTTCTGGGGGGTGTGCGATTGTCGACGGGGGATTAATACTAATCCCGTGCGAATAGGGCTAGGAGGTTTGTTTTATTTATTTATTTCCCTTTCTTTGTTTGTTTTAATCTGATTTCCTCTGAGTCATATTGGGAGTTCAGGCCTGCGGTGGTCGTCGCTGTCTACTGCATTAGACATCACTTGGTGACTTTGGGTGTAATTCATAACTGTGTACATTACATGTTGTTCTATGGTTCGGTGAGGGATTCACTACCGCTTATCCTTCCTAATCCTTCACAGGAGAGCTTTTCATCTGATCAATCTTTTGTGGTTTAGAAGGGATTACAACAGGTTGCATGTGACGCTGTCAGAGCGGTAATTCAATACAATACTGTTCTTTCTTTTCTTTCTTTCTTTCTTTCTTTTTCTGTTATGGAGGGTATTGATGTGAGTTCTGCTCAATATCTGGTGTAAAACAGTGGGGGTGAGTGTCGCAGTGTGAGGTTGTTGATTGTGAGCAGAGTCTCTATCTGCACTACTAGGGAGGCAGAGGTCTCTTATTTTGAAGGAGCAGTGGCCAAGCTAACTGATTTGTTGGTGTTGGTAACTTCCTGGTTTTTGTACTAATTTCTTACAAGGTATTGTGTTATATAATGGCCAAAAGTACATTTCGGCAGTCATTACAAAGTAAATAGAATCCATGCATCACATTTCAAAGCTGATATTTCGTGTTAGGAATAGTTTATTGTAATGGACTCTTCCGGTGTGACCGGAAGTTCGCGCTCATTCTGTGTGCGGACTTTGAGAGAGAAGGTTTGCATTCCTGCGCTCTGTTATTTTTTGGTTCATTAC
>JAOPHQ010000807.1:0-12500 GCA_030340625.1 Merluccius polli
TTGATAAGAGGCCTTCCTTCATTTCCTGCACGCACACTGTGTACACACACACACACACACACACACACACACACACACACACACACACACACACACACACACCACCACACACACACACACACACACAAAGCACTCCAAAGACAGTGATAAAGACACAGAGACACACACATTACAACTGCTTTTTCCCATTGGATTAATCTGTTGAGGATGTTTATTCTGCTGACGTATCTGAATTGCGATGCGTCAGGAATTGGACACATTCGGACATCATAGTTCACCTGACACATCACGCATAGTCTTTGTAGGTCAGAAAGATTTACTAAGATCTACTTGCTCTTGCAAAAATCTCTTGGGGAAACATGGCAAAGGAACAGCCACATATGTGTGTGTGTGTGTGTGTGTGTGTGTGTGTGTGTGTGTGTGTGTGTGTGTGTGTGTGTGTGTGTGTGTGTGTGTGTGTGTGTGTGTGTGTGTGTGTGTGTGTGTGTGTGTGTGTGTGGTGTGTGTGTGTGTGTGTGTGTGTTAAGAGAGAGAGGAAAGAGAGAGCGCACATATAGAGTATAATGTTACATCTAGGTGCCTTAGGACTTGAGGTAATGCTATACATATATTGCCAATGCTTATCTGAGCAAATAGTGATATATATCTATATATGTATCATAATGTCAATGTTGTCATGTTTCATGTCTGTGTTTTCATGATTATGTTCTCACGTGTATGTGTGCTGACAACCAACGTTGTTTGCATGTTAGCTCTGTGTCGGCCAATTAAACCCTCTCACTGGGGTTTGTTTAGACTTTACTTTTATTTGCTTGGTCTTGCTTTCCCAACCACGTCCGCTCCCCCCAGCTAGCCATGCCTAGCTGTTCCTCCAGCCAGCCCAGAGATGTTCCTATGGAGACGGCTAATAACTATCATCACCATGTTAATTACAGCTGCTATCCCTCAGGGACATATGGACCTGTCTCGCTCACTGCCCAGAACACCAGCTTCAACCATTCTTACATCTAATATACATGCTCAGAGCTCAGTAGGCTATTTTAAGGCAAAAATGAAACTTGCAGTTGAACAGTTAAAGAGGTAGAATAATTTCAATATTCTTACTTTTCTTTTCTCTGAAAGGTGAGTCAAAGTTCAGAAGTGTTCTTGCACCTTTGAGGAGACAAAAACACAAAGCAGCAACATATGGGTATAGTTCATAGTTCCCATCATGAAGGTGTAATAGTAGAGGAGAACAGGTGTAACTCAATAATTTAATTATGGGTCTGTAGGCATGCCAGGGCCCATAATTAAAGTCATGGGATATGCCTCTATTCATCCTCACTACCCCAACAATATCATCTCCTATTGATTAGGCGTGTTGCTGGAAGTACACTCATCACTTCACTCTGAAAAAGAAAATCTCATGTTTGTGCTTGAAAAGCTGCTGTTAAACAACTCTTAAAAAACACTCATTTGAAAACCCATGTGAACTCAATTAATTCATTGGAATTTACTTGCTCATGATTGCCAGAGAAATTGGTGTGGACGATGGTTGACCTCTTCAAACAGGCACTGAGGATAGACTCAGGCCATGTGGATGCCTGAACTCTCCCCATTTTGTGATTATATTTAAATTATATTTATTTATATTTCTGCAGGGATGCACCTTATATTGGCCCAGTAGCAGTGAGTTGCTGTCATCTGTCGAGGAGGGAGAGTGGGGAGAGAATCTATGGATATACACTGTAGCAGGTGGGATGCTAGCTAGGATGCTAGGGTGGTGGGTGTTAGGATGCTAGGGTGGTGGGTGTTAGGATGCTAGGGGTGGTGGGTGTTAGGATGCTAGGGGTGGTGGGTGTTAGGATGCTAGGGTGGTGGGTGTTAGGATGCTAGGGGTGGTGGGGTGTTAGGATGCTAGGGTGGTGGGTGTTAGGATGCTAGGGTGGTGGGTGTTAGGATGCTAGGGGTGGTGGGTGTTAGGATGCTAGGGTGGTGGGTGTTAGGATACTAGGAGTGGTTGGTGTTAGGATTGCTAGGAGTGGGTGGGGTGTTACGATGCTAGGGGTGGTGGGTGTTAGGATGCTAGGGGTGGTTGTGTTAGGATGCTAGGGGGTGGTTGGGTGTTAGGATGCTAGGGGTGGTGGGTGTTTAGGATGCTAGGGGTGGTGGGTGTTAGGATGCTAGGGTGGTGGGTGTTACGATGCGAAGGGTGGTGGGGTGTTACGATGCTAGGGGTGGTGGGGTGGTTAGGATGCTAGGGTGGTGGGTGTTACGATGCTAGGGTGGGTGGGTGTTAGGATGCTAGGGTGGTGGGTGTTAGGATGCTAGGGTGGTGGGTGTTAGGGAATGCTAGGGTGGTGGTGTTAGGATGCTAGGGGTGGGTGGGGTGTTAGGATGCTAGGGTGGTGGGTGTTAGGATGCTAGGGTGGTGGGTGTTAGGATGCTAGGTGGTGTGGTGTTAGGGATGCTAGGGGTTGGGGGGTGTTAGGATGCTAGGGTGGTGGGTGGTTAGGATGCTAGGGTGGTGGGTGTTTAGGATGCTAGGGGTGGTTGGTGTTATGATGCTAGGGGTGGTGGGTGTTAGATGCTAGGGTGGATGGGGTGTTAGGATGCTAGGGTGGTGGGTGGTCTTAGTGGATGCCTAGGGTGTGGGTGTTACGATGCTAGGGGTGGTGGATGGTTAGGATGTCTAAGGGTGGTGGGGTGTTAGGATGCTAGGGGTGGAGTGGGTGTTAGGATGCTAGGGGGTGGTGGGTGTTAGGATGCTAGGGGTGGTGGTGTTAGGATGCTAGGGGTGGTGGGTGTTAGGATTGCTGGGTGTTACGATGCTAGGTGGGTGGTGTTAGGATGCTAGGGTGGTGGATGTTAGGATGCTAGGGTGGTGGGTGTTAGGATGCTAGGGGGTGTGTGTGGTGTTAGGATGCTAGGGGTGGTGGGTGTGTTAGGATGCTAGGGGTGGTTGGTGTTAGGATGCTAGGAGTGGTGGGTGTTACGATGCTAGGGTGGTGGGGTGTTAGATGCTAGGGGTGGTGATGTTAGGATGCTAGGGTGGTGGGTGTTAGGATGGCTAGGGGTGGTGGGTGTTAGGATGCTAGGGTGGTGGGGTGTTACGATGCTAGGGGTGGTGGGTGTTAGGGATGCTAGGGTGTGGTGGGTGTTAGGATGCTAGGGGTGGTTGGTGTTAGGATGCTAGGGGTGGTGGTGTTAGGATGCTAGGAGGTGGTGGGTGTTAGGATGCTAGGGGTCTGCGTGGGTGTTAGGATGCTAGAGGTGGTGGATGTTAGGATGCTAGGGGTGGTGGGTGTTAGGATGCTAGGGGTGGTGGGTGTTACGATGCTAAGGGGTGGTGGGTGTTAGGATGCTAGGGTGGTGGGTGTTACGATGCTAGGGTGGTGGGTGTTAGTGATTGCTAGGGGTGGTGGGAGTTAGGATTAGGATGCTAGGGGTGGTGTGGGTGTTTAGGATGGGGTGGTGGGTGTTAGGATGCTAGGGTGGTGGGGTGTTAGGATGCTAGGGGTGGTGGGTGTTAGGATGCTAGGGGTGGCTGGGTGTTAGGGATGCTAGGTGGGGTGCGGTGTTACGGATGCTAGGGGTGGTGGGTGTTAGGGATGCTAAGGGTGGTGGGTAGTTAGTGATGGCTAGGGGTGGGTGGTGTCAGGATGCTAGGGGGTGGTGGGTGCTAGGATGCTAGGGTGGTGGGTGTCTAGGATGCTAGGGGTGGAGGGTGTTAGGATGCTAGGGGTGGTGGGTGTTAGGATGCTAGGGGTGGTGGGTGTTAGGATGCTAGGGGTGGTGGGTGTTAGGATGCTGGGTGTTACGATGCTAGGGTGGTGGGTGTTAGGAGGCTAGGAGGTGGTGGATGTTAGGATGCTAGGGTGGTGGGTGTTAGGATGCTAGGGGTGGTGGGTGTTAGGATGCTAGGGGTGGTGGGTGTTAGGATGCTAGGGGTGGTTGGTGTTAGGAAGCTAGGGGTGGTGGGTGTTAGGATGCTAGGGTGGTGGGTGTTAGGATGCTAGGGGTGGTGGGTGTTAGGATGCTAGGTCGGTGGGTGTTACGATGCTAGGGGTGGTGGGTGTTAGGATGCTAGGGTGGTGGGTGTTACGATGCTAGGGGTGGTGGGTGTTAGGATGCTAGGGGTGGTGGGTGTTAGGATGCTAGGGGTGGTGGGTGTTAGGATGCTAGGGGTGGTGGGTGTTAGGATGCTAGGGGTGGTTGGTGTTAGGATGCTAGGGGTGGTGGGTGTTAGGATGCTAGGGGTGGTGGGTGTTAGGATGCTAGGGGTGGTGGGTGTTAGGATGCTAGGGGTGGTGGGTGTTAGGATGCTAGGGGTGGTGGGTGTTAGGATGCTAGGGGTGGTGGGTGTTAGGATGCCTAGGGGTGGTGGGTGTTAGGATGCTAGGGTGGTGGGTGTTAGGATGCTAGGGGTGGTGGGTGTTAGGATGCTAGGGGTGGTGGGTGTTAGGATGCTAGGGGTGGTGGGTGTTAGGATGCTAGGGGTGGTGGGTGTTAGGATGCTAGGGTGGTGGGTGTTAGGATGCTAGGGGTGGTGGGTGTTAGGATGCTAGGGGTGGTGGGTGTTAGGATGCTAGGGGTGGTGGGTGTTAGGATGCTAGGGTGGTGGGTGTTAGGATGCTAGGGGTGGTGGGTGTTAGGATGCTAGGGGTGGTGGGTGTTAGGATGCTAGGGGTGGTGGGTGTTAGGATGCTAGGGGTGGTGGGTGTTAGGATGCTAGGGGGTGGTGGGTGTTAGGATGCTAGGGGTGGTGGGTGTTAGGATGCTAGGGGTGGGTGGGTGTTAGGATGCTAGGGGTGGTGGGTGTTAGGATGCTAGGGGTGGTGGGTGTTAGGATGCTAGGGTGGTGGTGTTAGGATGCTAGGGGTGGTGGGTGTTAGGATGCTAGGGGTGGTGGGTGTTAGGAATGCTAGGGGTGGTGGGTGTTAGGATGCTAGGGGTGGTGGGTGTTAGGATGCTAGGGGTGGTGGGGTGTTAGGATGCTAGGGGTGGTGGGTGTTAGGGATGCTAGGGTGGTGGGTGTTAGGATGCTAGGGGTGGTGGGTGTTAGGATGCTAGGGGTGGTGGGTGTTAGGATGCTAGGGGTGGTGGGTGTTAGGATGCTAGGGTGGTGGGTGTTAGGATGCTAGGGGTGGTGGGTGTTAGGATGCTAGGGGTGGTGGGTGGGTATTATAAATCAAGGGTTTTATCACACAAGGTTTATATGCTCAGGCTGTGACGCATGAGAACAAATCCCATCCGATTCTGTGTGCTATCTTTATTGCAGTATGCGATTATTTTTGATTGTTTGGTCTTTTTTCACCTCCCCCCATTTACACGACAACACTAAAGAAAAATATGCAGTCATCAGGAAAAAAATAAATTCCCAAGACAATCATTGCAGCACCTTGGCCAAAAGAGTCCTGCCTTGTCAACTGGATCACGTCGAACACGTTCATCTGTCAGCTAATGACCTTTGTGTCGTTATGTTGGTTATGCAATTAACTATTTTTTGGCTCCCCTGGTGGCTAGCTGCCTGGCATAATAAGCGTACAGTAGTCACCCTCTAACCTTGTCACCAGGACAAATAACAGATCAATTGTTCTATCAGTAGATTACCACTGATTCGTCTCTTTTGCAGACCTCTGCCGTCACTGCTAGTCTGGTTTTCCAGTGCTAGTTAGCCTGAAGGTCCTTCATGCTAACTGCTAGCAAGGACCCCAATCAATAAGTTGTTATTAAACATGTCCGATCTGCGTCAGACCAGGGACATGGTCAACATTTACAATGAGCAGAGATGGGTATCTTTCAATCACAACTGAACTCTGATGGCAGATGAGCTCAAATCTGGGGTGAACGGGCCGTTTCACTTTCTTTCACTTCATATTTGTGTAAACCAATCATGTTGCTGGAGGCGTGGATCTGTAAGCATGTGATTGGCTATTAACAGCGAAGATGAACTCAGTCAGCACTAGTAAACTGTAAAAAGGTGACTGTAAAGGTTTCAAATCTACACCGTGTAGACTGCCACTGTAGATATACACTTTGTAAAATCCCCTTTTGAAAGCTTCATCCACTCTTTGGTAGAGAAAACAAGTTGTAATTCTGCCCCTTCGAAGGTCGAACATGTCGTTGGCAAGAGTTCAGCATCAAACCGGATAACAAATCATTAAGAAACATGAATAGATATAATAACCTGCTACTGAGACGTACAATAGCTCATGCTTGATTCCCTCAGTGACAGCGATAACGACAGTTAATGGCAGCTTCATGTATTTTAAAATACAAATTACATGTATTTTAATTGAATATATTTGCTTGATTTATTTATTTTGATACATTTAATGAGGATGTATTTGTATTTTATATCTAGATACATTTCAATGTATTTTGGATGTGGATGAAGGAGTGCATCTCTGCTAATCCTGTTATTACATACAGCAGTTTATAGGTCTTACGCCTATTTATGATTCAACTGGAGATACCACTGAGATTATGTGTGTGTAATAAAAAACGTTCTTGTCTTAATCCCCAGGAGATGTATGACCAGGATGAGTTGCTGACATTTGATCCCACATCGTCACCTCATCCCTAACAAGGATTTTAATGGTTGGAACGATCCGTCCCAGAATCCACTACTGCCACTGCAGACACAGTCTGATTATCACTGGTGCCATGGGAGCAGTGAGAGTCAACAGGTGAGTATCTGAGGACCTGGTAGGCCTCACCATATGGAATGCAGCTCTTAGCAGCAAAGGTTACTCTTAGTCTAAGTATACTTTTAGTAAACCTAGGAACCGTTATGTGATGTTTATACCTGGAACTGTTCAGGTCTTTTATTTTAAATCTACATTTGACATCATGTCACATAATGTTATATTGAAATCCGCTTCTTTGTATTTCTTCCTGAAGATACAGCATCGTATCCACAGATGAGGACACCCTGAAGATCTCCAGCCTGGGTCTCCACAACGGCCATGGGCCCCCTCACACAGCAGTCCCTGGCAGGGGCCCGGGTGAGGAGTGAGGCAGGAGGAGGCGGTGGTGGTGTTGGAGAAGAGGCTCCAGGAGGCGAAGATGGAGAAGGAGGAATGATATCCCTGAGAGCTGCCAGCGAGCCCATCCTGTACAACGGCCGGCGCCCCTCCCCGTCCCGCCGCCTGGGGGTGGACCTGGGCATGGGCTGGGGCCTGCACAAGGGCCGCCTGCGCAGCCGCTTCGTGAGGAAGAACGGCCAGTGCAACGTCGTGTTCAACAACATGGAGGACAAGCCGCGCCGCTACCTGGCCGACATCTTCACCACCTGCGTGGACATCCGCTGGCGCTACATGCTCCTCATCTTCACCACCACCTTCCTTCTCTCCTGGCTGCTGTTTGGCCTGATATTCTGGGGAGTGGCGTTGGCCCACGGGGACTTTGACCTCCGACTGACCCCGGGGGGAGGGCAGCCTCCGGGCTCAGAGCGGGACGGCTCGGAGTGGCGGCCTTGCATCCTCCACGTCCAGGGTTTCATCGGAGCGTTCCTCTTCTCCATCGAGACCCAGACTACCATCGGGTACGGCTTCCGGTGCGTCACGGAGGAGTGCCCGGTCGCCGTGGTTACTGTGGTGGTCCAGTCCATCGTCGGCTGCATCATCGACTCCTTCATGATCGGCACCATCATGGCCAAGATGGTGCGCCCCAAGAAGCGGGCGCAGACGCTGCTGTTCTCGCACAACGCCGTGGTCGCTCTGCGCGACGGCAAACTCTGCCTCATGTGGCGCATGGGGAACATGCGCAAGAGCCACATCGTGGAGGCGCACGTGCGAGCACAGCTCATCCGGCCCCACGTGACGGAGGAGGGGGAGTACCTTCCGTTGGAGCAGACGGACATCGACGTGGGCTACGACGACGGCCTGGACCGGCTCTTCCTCGTGTCGCCGCTGGTGGTGGTGCACGAGATCAACAAGAGCAGTCCGTTGTACCGCCTGAGCCGGGACGAGCTGCAGAGGGACAATTTTGAGATTGTGGTGATCCTGGAGGGGATGGTGGAGGCGACGGCCATGACCACCCAGGCTCGGAGCTCCTACCTGGCCAGGGAGATCCTGTGGGGCCACCGCTTCGAGCCCCTGGTGTTTGAGAAGGGCGACCGCTACCACGTGGACTACTCCCGCTTCCACCAGACCTATGAGGTGCCGTCCACGCCTCACTGCAGCGCCAAGGAGCTTGGCCACATAAGGGGCAGGGATGCTCGTGCCTCCTCCTCCTCCTCTCCTTCCTCCTCCAACTGCTCACGTTCGCCGTCACCGTTTGTACCGCGGACGAGCCACCACCTCCTGCCCCCCCACTCGCCCAGCGCGTTCTGCTACGAGAACGAGGTGGCTCTGTGCTGTGGCGACGAGGAGGAGGAGGTGGAGGAGGGACAGGAGCAGCAGGAGGCGCAGGAGAAGATGCAGGCCAAGAAGGAGGTCGGCTGGAACGACCGGGTGTCTGAGAAACGTTTTGGACCTGCATTTGGGCTTCAAGGAGAGGTTTGCGGAAGAACCGGCGGTCGAAGCGCTGTGCGTCCTCGACATAGAGAGCCAGATCAACTATGACAGACTCCAGCCGTCACTTCCATTGTACATCAGCAGAGAGTCTGGCGTGTGAAGACATCTAGGCTTACATCTGGATTGATTATGTGACAGTTTGTTTTTTTCCTCTCTGTGTGTCAATCCAATAATTGCATTGACAGTACAAGGAATGGAAACAAGCACAATTGTATCATATTATTTATCAGAAATGGATATCCACAGTTCATGTATTTAAAATCAAAGAGGTCCATGTTTTACTAAATAGACCTCTTTAAAATATGTTTTAAAAACATGTGTTTCTTGCTTGATTAATTCATTTACAGCATTGTCTAGTCCATTTAATATATAACATGATTTTCTTCTGTAAATATTGTCTAAGGCGTTAAATGTGTGAAGATAAAATTAGAGATTAGTATTATGAATGATGAATGAGTGAGGGGTGTCTTCAAGAGCGAACAAAAAAGAGAAAAAGAGTCCTTATTTGAGGGAATGTCTACTATTCCAGTATGCACACAAATTCTACTTTCAGTTAAGATGATGATGTCTTTGTTTAGGGACCTACGGGAACTTCCTGCTTGAGGTTTGTAGAAGATGTGCAGGGTTTCTAAATGAGGTTTTTTCCATAATAAATTGTAGGTAATGAAGCGCAAAAAATAAAAGCATGACCCAGCCCTTACTCAAACTAATATGTACAGCAGCAGGAATAAAGCACTTTATTCTGTCATTCCACCATTAGCCAGACTTTGTAACAGTGTGCTGTTTTGTATGAATAAAACATTGTATTAAACAGCCGCATGTTCTCCTCTTCTTCAACGGTATTAGTTAATGTTGGGTGGTAGGATAAGCTGCACATAAACTGTCCATATGAATATATTGTTGTCCTAATATATATATATATATATATATATATATATATAATATATATATATATATATATATATATAGAGAGAGAGAGAGAGAGAGAGAGAGAGGAGAGAGAGAGGAGAGAGAGGAGAGAGAGAGAGAGAGAGAGAGAGAGAGACTGTGTAGACCAGCCGGAGGCATAAATGTTATACTGTTGCACGGGCTCCCTCAAGTGGCGGTTAGTGGTACGACAAGGAGCACTCCTCAGGAACAGATCATGAATGGAAGATGGAACAGATGCCTGAATTGACGTTTGTTGTACTATAGAAAAAACACATTTTCTTGAGTGATCATATTATCCTAAATATGATCTAATATAAATATAATCTAATCTAAGGTTGTTTTAACATTACGTTGGACTTCCACTTTGTTAAATGACCGGTTTACAGTAAGACTGATAGAAGTGTACTAAGACTGATAGAGGTGTACTAAGACTGGTAGAAGTGTACTAAGACTGATAGAAGTGTACTAAGACTGATAGAGGTGTACTAAGACTGGTAGAAGTGTACTTAGACTGATAGAAGTGTACTAAGACTGATAGAGGTGTACTAAGACTGGTAGAAGTGTACTAAGACTGATAGAAGTGTACTAAGACTGATAGAGGTGTACTAAGACTGATAGAAGTGTACTAAGACTGATAGAGGTGTACTAAGACTGGTAGAAGTGTACTTAGACTGATAGAAGTGTACTAAGACTGATAGAAGTGTACTAAGACTGATAGAAGTGTACTAAGACTGGTAGAAATGTATTAAGACTGATATTAGAAGTGCACTGATATTAGAAGTGTACTAAGACTGATATTAGAATTGCACTAAGACTGATATTATAAGTGTACTAAGACTGATATTAGAAGTGTACTAAGGTTGACCTTAGAAAAATACTAAGATATTAAAACCGTATAATTTCTCCAGTCATATTGATTTTAGTCTTCCTGCAGTTGAATTCCATCAGACCAGTGTTTATACTGATGCCCTGGAACATTGTGGTTGGTAGAAAGGGGAATTCCTTGTCAATAAAGTCCCTTGTTAGCCTGCTGAAGGCCTAATGATGACTTCAATGATGCTAAGAGAAACCCCCCCCCCTCTGGGGAATACCCGTGTCTTTGTTGTTATCCTCTTTGAAAACAAATCAATTCAAAACAAACTTTATTGGTACAGTAGCAGCACAACACAGTTTAGGTTTCAGCTGGCTATTTTCTTGGTTGCATCAAGCATGCAGTTACAAGCATGCAGTTAATTCTTTACGAAAAAATGTAGAAAGAAAATTGTTTCCGGATATATTAACATTAAACTATGTTTTGCCGATTCACACAAAGTCACCATCGGTATCTAACCAGGTAGGCAGAGAATCCTTTTCATTTTATTTTCTCTCGCTCTTGGGTGTAATCTAATCTAACCCCTGGTCACTCTAACGAGACATTTCCCCCCTTCCTCCCAATCTCTCTATCTCTCTGCTGTTGTCCTGTCTTGGCTCCCTCGCTCCTGTCTGATGTCAGTTCATTAGCCCCGTCGTCACTCCCTCTGTCATTAGCCTCCTCACTAGCCACCAGCTGGGCCACCTTTTTGACCCCAGTAAGATATGCTAATGACTGTGCCTCTGATCTGTGTGTGTGTATGTGTCTGTCTCTGTGCGTGCTCTGAATGTTACGAATGTGCACATGCAATGCACATTTATGTGTGTGTGTGTGTGGTTGTGTGTGGTTGTGTGTGTGTGTGTGTGTGTGTGTGTGTGTGTGCGGTTTTGTGTGTGTGTGCGTGTGCATGTGTGTGTGTGTGGTGTGTGTGTGTGTGTGTGTGTGTGTGTGTGTGTGTGTGTGTGTGAGTGTGAGTGTGTGTGTGTGTGTGTGCCTGCGTGTGTGTGTGTGTGCCTGCGTGTGTGTGCGCTCAGCAGGGGACAGTGTTAAGGCCCTAAGTGCTGTGACTGGGGGATCTTTGACTCCATAATGAGCTGCTGTGGAGATGCGGAGCGGAGCAGCGTTGCTCTGAGGCTTACAGAGCAGCATTGTGTGGGCTGCAGCACAGAGAAAGAGAGCCTGGCTTCGGGAAACACCACAGGGCACATAAAGTCTCAGACCAGGGCTGGCTGTCTGACTGGCTGCTGGACCATGGGTCCCCTGCTATTCACCATATGTTTGTCTGTTGCCTTTGTTTGGATCACTTGTTGCCTGTTTACCTGTCCCGTCTTTACCTGCCTGTGTGTCTGAGTGCTTTTACTTTCTTGAGATAGCAGTGTTGTTACCTTTGTAATACGATGATGGTAAGATTACAGTTTTTAACCCCTGAAATTTACCAGTAGTAATTGTTACACATATGAATTTAGATGAGATTGTACACTTTATTTTTGCTGTTGGTCTTCCCATACATATAGATTGTATCACGATATGGAGTTGATATTAATATGAATAGAAACATTTGTTGAATTGAATGTTACTCTGCAATGATGTCTCAAATAATAAGTCATTCAACCAAAACAGTGTCAGGTCGAAGCCATTTAAACGAAAAAGACCTCCAATTTTGTCATGCATAAGGCTTAATGAGTGAACCGTTTATTCTTCATACTTTTTATGGAGCCATGAAGCCCAGGGGTCCTGGCTGGGAAGCAGGGAGGGCAGGAGGGCAGGAGGGCATGCTGCAGCAGACCCCTTTATTGACGTGCAGTAGACAGGTCCCCCCCCACCCCTCCCCCCCACCCACCCCTCTTGTGTCTGAATCTGACAGACTCTATCTGGACTTTGAATTACTTCCTGTCTGTCATTTACCCCAAAATACGACCTGCTCTTTATTTAACAACATTTATTTTCTTCCATCTTGTTCTCAATTCACTCCTCTGTCTCTTGGATGAAGTGATGTGTGTGTGTATGTGTGTGTGTGTGTGTGTGCGTGTGTCCACGCGTGTGGCATGTGTGCGTGTGTGCTTTGAGGCAAAGGAAGAAGTGAATAAAGAGATTGACATAAAAGAGAATGGTGGTCATTCACCGTCATTCATTTTCCTCACGTTGGGTTTTTGCATTCGTTCAGGAATGACAAAATGTAACTCAGAGCAAGCTTTAAATGTCTACATTTTGGGCTTTTC
>JAOPHQ010000807.1:17500-19797 GCA_030340625.1 Merluccius polli
ATATGCTCACTCATACTCTCTAGGTCATTATCTCTCTCTCTCTCTCTCTCTTCTCTCTTCTCTCCTCTCTCTCTCTCTCTCTATCTCTTTAAAGACTGTAACTCGTTTAAAGACTAACTTTTGAAACACTGTAACTCTTGTGAAACCACTGGTAATGCGTTGAAACACTCGTCTATAGACTGTAAAAGTGGTAGACTGACATGGTGGAAATCATTCTAGCCCCCGTTTCATTGAGCACGTGCACACATGCATCAAAATGGCCTCTTGTGACTTTCTGTGGTGCACCTGAGGGGTGACTGTTTGACCCTTCCAGCTGATCATGAGTTCTAGCCCCATCACCACCACCACCCTTCCCCACCCCCCCCCCCCCCCCCCTTCAGCTGCAGGAAGAGGGCTCTTGTGACACGGCTCTCCGGACAGTTATAGAGGGGCTGATTACTGGCGGTCACATGGCAGATTAGCTGAGGGATGTATGTTTATGGTTAATGGGAGCCATGTGAGATTCATTTTCCAACAAGTTATAGCTCGGGCCCCGGGGACATAGAGAGTCAAGCAGAGAGAGAGGGAGAGAGCAATAGAAATACTGGCCCATAACATATAGAGTTATCCAATATATTATAGTTACTTATACATGTATGGACATGACATAATTCATAGCCCAGGTCAATTGATATATTATATTATGTCAAAATAATTTCCCAACAAGTTTGGGCAGGGACACAGAGAGAGATAGAGCAACAAAAATGCAATGTATAAAACATACCTACATATATTCAAGATTCAAGATTCAAAGCATTTATTGTCATCACATTCAAGACATGACGAGATTCTGCAGTAGCTGCCACAGTTTTAGTGCAGTCAATCAATATATATATATATATATATATATATATATATATATATATATATTGATATTATATATATTGATATTGATATATAGGCCTACATTGGTATATAGGCATCCATAGCCTAGGTCTATTAGGCTTCTGGTAAATACAAGGTTTATTTTAATATAAAATATTTTGGATTTTGTATTAAACAATAAGACTTGCATGTCAAGGCCATAGTTAGGTAAAGGAGGTTTGAAGTTCAATACAGCATACAGACCATATAGGCTACATCTCGTTTCACACATATATAAGAAAACATCTATGATCTTTGGTGAGGTTATCATTTAAATCTTCATCATCATTTTTTGGGGCTAATTTAGGTCAGAAGTATCCTGCAAATATTTTAATTAAATAAGTGAAATCCAATGGAGTAAACGAATTATTTGTAGCCTAACCTAAACCGTCTAATGTAGTTTCCGTCTTTAAGTGCGAAGAATATCTAATAGGCCTATAGGCCTTCATCAATTTCAGTAAAAA
This sequence comes from Merluccius polli, assembly GCA_030340625.1. Taxonomy (NCBI): domain Eukaryota; kingdom Metazoa; phylum Chordata; class Actinopteri; order Gadiformes; family Merlucciidae; genus Merluccius; species Merluccius polli. Next base: position 18,868 of record JAOPHQ010000807.1, read on the forward strand.
TGCCTGGTTGCTGGTTACACGAAAATGTACCCTGGGGCACAGCAGACAATAAAATCACTCATAATACAGACTTATGACACATTAACGGCTAGTGATTAAACGCTCGCAAAAAGTCGCCTATAATTATTATATTCTCTACCATCTTTATAAACGACCAATCCTTATCGAAGAAAATCTGCAATACATTTTTAAAAATCGCTTAATTTGTATTCCTTAATTTTCCTTAAGCAGTCTTTCCAGATCCAATTGTACAAAAATAAATTAATGAATTCATTTTGTAATGAATTATTTGAACACATAGGCCTAATATAGGATAGCCTAACAGACGGAACGTTTTTCCGCGTCGAACTTTCTTTGCGTTTCTTTTTAATAAACTAGACTCCGGGCTTTCTGATTTTATATTGACGTTTTAAAAAATAAAAGTGTTTTGGTTGGTCCTATTCTTTATACCAACAGCTGAAGAAACGTCTTGATGAAAAATCAAGGACATGTACTTGGAAGTGCATCTGCACACTCTAGCCTGATCAATCAAACACTATTTTGCGACACCCTATTTGTTTTGTTATTTAATTGTATTTTTTCTTGAAACACAAACATTTTTTTAAAAGATTAATATTAAGTCTAGGCTTATTGTTGTTTATAGCCTACTTAGGCCTATGCCTATAAAACAAACACGTTAAAAGCTTTTCGTTTGCATGAACGTTGCAAACGTTCATTAACAAAAGCCATCGTAATAAACAATAACGAAGATCTCTAAAAAAATAAATATTTTTTTAAAATAAATAACACCAAAAGCAAAACCACCTCCAATGAAATCAACACTAAAAAATGTTTCGCGCGGAGCCGTATGAAAGACGTGTCAAAAATAAGTTATTAAGTGAAAATCCCAAAGTCCCATTTAAATAGCAGAAACAGTGTTCCCACCGCGGT
>JAOPHQ010000808.1:0-2500 GCA_030340625.1 Merluccius polli
GAGACCTCCAAACTGGAGCAGCAGGACGATGCTCCATGCCCCCCATTGGACGACAAACTCCACAAACATCTTGCTTCCTTCCTGAGGAGAGGATACTCGAGTGAGACATGACTCCTTGTATTTATACATTTCAAACATGCACTCTGTCATTACTTTCTTTCTAAATTATTTGGGCAAATCAGGCCACTTTCTCTTCATTCCTAATGTCACGTAATGCCCTCCTTTTTCGTTTGTCACAGAAGTACATTTATTTGGAGAGGAAAACGTTTTATTCACTTCAACCAAAATGAATAACATTTTAAACAAAACTCCAGGTCCAGTGAAAAGGTGACATAGTTTATATTTTAAATGGACCCTTAACAGAAATGTGTACATTAATGTTTACATGTAATGTCTGTTTGCCCCTTTGCGATAAACCTACCGTTGTAATGCGGGGGTGCAGATTTTCATAACCACAGTCAGTCAAGTTGGAACCAGGTTTGAGTTAAGTACGCCGGAGAGATGCGCTTCAATTGCTAGCATGGTCTTACAACAGGGCCTGTAGGCAAGAGGGAGAGAGCTGAAGAGAGAGACACAGAGAGAGAGGGGGAGACAGCAGGAGAGAAAGACAGTGAGATACAGAGAGAGCGAGTGAGGGAGCAAGAGGGAGAGACAGACAGATGGAGAAAGAGAGATGTATCAATTAAACAAATGAACAGGGAACTAGATGTCGTTTGGATTAGCGTTTAAGTGTGTAACATTATAAAAGAGCACGCCTGTTGCCAAGCAGTGTAGGAGACTTTATGGCGGGGATGCCATGGGGGATACAGCGGCAGGTGGACATTCGAAGCATGAATCATTAAGCAGAGTTCCCAGCTGATACTTGACTTCATCTCTGTGTGCTGAGGACAACAAAATCCCTACTTAACTGATTACCAAAGAATACATTCCACTGGCGGCTTGGTGGCTACTAGTGCACAAACCACAGCAACACGCCTGTCCTGCGGTCCCATGCCGCACGCCGCTCCCTCGCTCTTTCAACCCACTTCCCCGTCTCTCTTCGCCGCCTCCATGTCCATAAAGACACAATGCGATAGCCCATGCAAATATATGGAAGAAAATAATAGTGAAGTTTGTTTCAGTGAAACAGTAGTGGGTACATTCAGGTTTCAATGTAGGCTAGCATCCTCAATCTGGTGATTTTATCTGCGAATGCCGACAAGTCCATAGTGGCCTTGCCTTTTGGCAAGGCATCTGTTACTGAATATAAATCCCAGAGCGAGTGTTGAGATAAGATAAGAGAGAAACTTTGGAAATTAACATTTTCTTCCAAATGAGCATATGTTTTAAATGAATACAATTAGCATGCAAAATGGAGTGCTGCAAAACAAATTAAATACAAATAAAGCTTTGAAATTAGAAATAAAATGATCATTAATAAGGAAAGTGCTGTTTATTTTCAGAAACATGCATGTTTCAAGACTATTACTTTTAGCTATCAAAAGTAATTGGAAACTGAATTGAGTAAATATTTAAAAAAACAGAGACAATAAGTGTTGCTAATGTTATTATTTGAAATAGACATTATTTTGTACTTTACTAGTCCGCCATGACCGTAATAATGTAATATTCTTTACAGACACAATTCAACAATAATTGCTAATGTTTGTCATGTAAAAAGCAAGAGAGCAGCAAATGGACTAAAACACAAATCAACCAATTTGTATTTGATTTGCACAATAAACAATCATTGGATAAATAAATCATCAGATGAATAAGCATACAATAAAATAAATACCCATTAAAAAGCCCTCCACGTCTGTCTTCTTCTGATATAAATCACATCGCAAAGTTACCTAAGAGGGAGTGGGAAGCTGTTTGCTCTCGGTTCTGCTCTCTCACTAAACTTTCTGGCAGATGAAGTCTCTGTTTGCTGACCATTATGCCCATTGACAAACACCCCCCCCCCCCCCCCCCCCCCCCCAGTATCTTGGATGGCAACAGGGCCTCAACAGACCAGTTGTGCTCTGATCTGCTGAGGAACTTTGATGACATTCTCACACCGCCCCCCTCTTTATGTTTCTCCTCTTGGACCGGGGATTAAATCATTTACGTGTACTAAACCCAAGTGCCGCCCACTTCTTCTCACCCCCCCCCCCCCCCCCCCCGGCCGGCCGCACGCCACTCCACAAATGCGCGCTCGCAGGAGACGGGGTCCGGCAGGTGTGTGTGTTATCTATGGTGTGCGCGCGTCACCGTCCGGTCCGGAGCTGTCGGCCACAAAGGCCCTACAAGGCCCTGGGAAAGTCCTGAAGCTAGATGGCAGCCAGGGGTCATGACCCCAGAGTCAAGGCTAGAGTTGACCCCCCCCCCCCCTCCCCCCCCCGACTATGACGGCGTAAATTACTTTTCCAAACTCTCAATCTATTTCACACCTTTGCACTTTCGCGTTACGAGGTCTCGAGTTACGGTTGAACTGCCGTGACCACGTTTTTATTTTCTTCATCTGCCGCCGCCTTGC
>JAOPHQ010000808.1:7500-17194 GCA_030340625.1 Merluccius polli
AGGCGACCACCTAACACCTTGTGTCCTGAGAGAGACGCAACGTGCGACTTGTCCACCTGTTCTGTATGCCGTCTGTATCAGCAGTATGCAGCACTGACCTTGTTGTTACGCAAGCACTGTGAATATGCTGGATTTGAGGTTTTTTTCCATTGTGCCAACAATTTACAAACGTAATTTTTGTCCTCATAACTCTGGAACCATCCAGTTATAGCTCAGGCTGACCTGTATTCCTGTTTTTCCTCGAACGTATTGTTTTGAAATGACTCCATAACGACCGGCGGGCTTCAGCCCAGTTGAACAACGGCCGCCGCGAGCGCCTCAAACCACGTGCGCTCTTATAGCGGCCGCATCGCCTCGCCGAGCAACACGACACAAGCAAAAACACGCATTTAACTGACATAATCAAACCAAAAAACAAACTTAAAAAAAACTTTGTGTGACCACGAAGCGCGCGAATAAAGAATGAGAAAAATGGGGTAATTGAGGAAGAAGCATGAAACATGTAACATTATGAGAAAAAGACATGAATAAAGCATGGACCCCCCCCCCCCCCCCCCCCCCCCCCCTGGCTACAGCTATACAACAACACCATTAACCCCCCCCACCAGCAGCACCACCACCACCACCACCACCATCCCCCTCCCACCATCACCACCACCACCACCAGCACCACTATCCCTCCGGCGTCACTCACTCACTCACTCATTCATTCATGCTTTGATTTTCAGACTGGGCATCCATCTGAACTACAACAGACCATTGGTGGTCAACGTCACATGAACAGTACTGTGAGTTGCTGCAGTAGTCCTGTATCAGTAGTCCTGTATCAGTAGTCCTGTATCAGCAGTCCTGTATCAGTAGTCCTGTATCAGTAGTCCTGCATCAGTAGTCCTGTATCAGTAGTCCTGTATCAGCAGTCCTGTATCAGTAGTCCTATAGCAGTAGTCCTGTATCAGTAGTCCTATAGCAGTAGTCCTGTATCAGTAGTCCTGTATCAGTAGTCCTGTATCAGTAGTCCTGTAGCAGTAGTCCTGTATCAGTAGTCCTGTATCAGTAGTCCTGTATCAGTAGTCCTGTAGCAGTAGTCCTGTATCAGTAGTCCTATAGCAGTAGTCCTGTATCAGTAGTCCTGTATCAGTAGTCCTGTATCAGTAGTCCTGTAGCAGTAGTCCTGTATCAGTAGTCCTATAGCAGTAGTCCTGTATCAGTAGTCCTGTAGCAGTAGTCCTGTAGCAGTAGTCCTGTATCAGTAGTCCTGTAGCAGTAGTCCTGTATCAGTAGTCCTATAGCAGTAGTCCTGTATCAGTAGTCCTGTATCAGTAGTCCTATATCAGTAGTCCTGTAGCGGTAGTCCTGTAGCAGTAGTCCTGTATCAGTAGTCCTGTATCAGTAGTCCTGTAGCAGTAGTCCTGTATCAGTAGTCCTATAGCAGTAGTCCTGTATCAGTAGTCCTGTAGCAGTAGTCCTGTATCAGTAGTCCTATAGCAGTAGTCCTGTAGCAGTAGTCCTGTAGCAGTAGTCCTGTATCAGTAGTCTTATAGCAGTAGTCCTGTATCAGTAGTCCTGTATCAGTAGTCCTGTATCAGTAGTCCTGTAGCGGTAGTCGGATGTGTGAGGGTAATGTAATGAGCTGAGGTAATGAGTGAATGCCCCGGAGGTGAATGGCTGCCCTGATGACATCACAGGTCAAACAGCGACACACACAACAACAATGCAATGTCGCCGCGCCGTACGAAAGTGAACTTAACAAAACAATGGTTTCAGTAAAATGAACGATGTAATGTCACGTGTGTGTGTGTTTGTGTGTGTGTGTGGGTGCGTGTGTCTGTGAGTGTTTGTGTGTACATGTTTATATGTGTGTGTATGTGTGCGCGCGCGTGTGTGTGTGTTTGTCTGCATTGCTTTTGCATGCTTGTGTGTGTGTGTGTGTGTGTGTGTGTGTGTGAAGAAGGTCAGCGCTGCAGTATTATTATTCTCCATCACACAATACCATCATTTCTCCTAATGGGACCGAGTCTCTGCCAGAATCCGGCCTCACCCCCCTGGAACCGCCTCAGTATTCATTTAGTCCGACCGCCCGGTCTGCGCATTCACCACCATGACAACACAAAACACGTTCTACTTTATTTAGCCCAAATTGGACCTGCCTTCTTCTTCTGAACAGGATTATTGTATGAAAGATGGGACTCTACCTTACAGGGCAGGTGAAACGGTTTCCAAACAAGGCGGTGGTGCAAGGGGGGGGGGCGGGGGGCGGGGGGGGGGGGGGGGGGTGTGGGGGGGGGGACACACACATCAACTACTGATTAAATGGCCCGTTTGGCTGAGTCCCAGGCGTCAAATCCTTGGCAATCTCTTGAGGTTGATCTCTGTTCCAAGACAGTCACGCGCCTCTCAGCTGCGATGGGTGTCCTCATTATAGAGATAGTTTATATCTGCTTACGGTCATTCACCTCTCCCCCCCCACACACACACCCCCCCTCACCCCCCCTCACCCCCACCCACCCCCCCACGAATAACATGTTGATGGTGAAATTGAACCGGCTGAATTGCTCATTTTGACTTTTATAGATTTGTTTTATGTTTTGGGTTTCTGGACATTTTTTCTCTGTGTATCTACGAGAGGATGAAAGGGTGAATGTGTTAACCGGGGACAATGATGAAGTCATTAAAGGGTAGGCTATTTCACTGCATGCACTTAAAAATGGGGATGGGGGGGGGGTCACTTATTACGGTCACTCTAATCCGGATGAGGCGCAGTTTTAAAACATAGGCCTACACTTTCTATTGTTGTCAGTCATTCACACATTGAGGCTTATGAAACAGACATGCACGTCGTCATGTAACCTATAAGTCAGCCTATAGGCTGCAGGCTGCAGGATGCATGGTGAGATGCAGCAGGGTGAGCAGTAATCATGTCCATAACAGTTTAGATGGAGATTTGCACATACAGGCAGTAATTCAACAAAAAAAACTGTTGTAAATTTAAGACATTTGCGTGAATTTGCCTGTAGCCCGTTAAAATAAATCGTTCGCCTGTTGTCAGCAATATGCTCTCAATAACATCAATTCAAGAACTTATCCTACCAGCTGAGGGTTTTATTGAGGGTCCATCTTCTCCGTGTTCACCGTCCATGGCAACACAACATCACGTCCCAGAGACCAGGACCCAGAGACCAGAGACCACCAGAGACCCAGGGACCAGGACCAAGAGACCCAGAAGACCAGGACCCAAAGACCAGGACCCAGAGACCAGGACGTCCAGAGTATTCCTCGCGCTGCTTTCCAATACTTTGCGCTCCGGCGGAGTTGAAACCAAAACTAGTTCAGGGGACGCAACGTGTCCTCCTTTCTTCGCGGTGTTGTGCATTTGCTGGACTCCTCTGGGAGTTTCTACAAGTCCTCCGCTGGCGGCATCATTGAGGTCGTCTTCATCGCTCTCCTCTGACGCTTTTGAAAGCCCGCCTTCTCGCCCCCGTCCCGCGCGCGCTCCGTCTCCGTGGTGCTGATGCTGAGCGGCGCGTCCGCATCCCCGTGGAAACCGGACCGAGTGATGATCATGAAACTGTTGATTCGGGTTTTTAATAGTAGTTTAATAGAAAACCCGCTCAGAATGAAATAGTAACGTGTTTCTCAAATGGCCGTAAAAAAAAATAGGCTACGTGAACCCACAGACGGGCAAATCATAGGGTGAGGAAAATCCCTGCGATCTCAGCCAGCTGTGTGTGTGTGTGTGTGTGTGTGTGTGTGTGTGTGTGTGTGTGTGTGTGTGTGTGTGTGTGTGTGTGTGTGTGTGTGTGTGTGTGTGTGTGTGTGTGTCTGTAAGTGTGTGTTTATCCGCACTGAGTGAGTGCTGGCATGTCCAGGACAGTATAGGCTACACTACAGTCACGTTGCGCGGATCCAGCGACAGACAGACAGACAGAGAGAGAGAGAGAGAGAGAGAGAGAGAGAGAGAGAGAGAGAGAGAGAGAGAGAGACAGAGACAGAGACAGAGACAGAGAGACAGACAGAGACAGAGAGAGACAGACAGGCAGGCAGGCAGACAGACAGAGGCAGACAGACATGACCTGACAAATCTCTGGATTGAATGTCTCCTGCTTACTATGGCGGTAACAAAAAATAAACCCTGCTGGAAAAAAGCTGCTATTCAAAGCGTAGGACAGAGTTTGTGACAGACAGAAGAGCTGCTGAATCACCGAACCGAGGATTGAAATAGAAAAATGTTTCATCTCCTTTTTATCAGGAGGCCAAAGGTTGAATTTGGTGACCGGCAGTTTATACTACATGATAATGTGTTTGTAGGCCTATTGCTGTGTAACTTTGTGGGCAACGGTCCAAAAGCTTGACATCCCATTAATAACACACACACAGTATATTCGTGAGAGATGAGTTTTACAACTGTATTGATTAATTAAGAAAGTATAGGCCAGTCGATGTTCAGCCTCTCTTTCTCATCGATGATCAATATTCATTAGACCCATCGTGAGACAGCGATACAGTTGTTGTGTAGCCTATATTTTATTTAGAGCAATCCCCTGCACTCGGTGATGAGCTTGTTGATGCTCTAAGCTACTTCCATCTCTTTCTATATGAATAATGATTTAGCCGTTTTGTTTTGCAGCGTCGTTAACTTTCATTTTGTTCATCTCCTGCAGCGTCCCCCCGTCTCAGCCTCAAGTCTGGAAACGAGACGTATAAGTCCTCGCCGGCTGAAAAAAACTATAAATAAATACGAATAATAAAATAAAAAAGATGAAAAAAAAACCCAAGTACGTTACAGTTTATTGAAATAAACAGAGTGAATAAACAGATCATGCATATATAGGCCCTACTGCACAGGATCATCCGCCATTTTCTTTTTTCCACAGTTGGTGTTTAGTAAATGACCTTGTCTGCTCCAGCGAAGCAGGTAATGATGTTGCGTTCACAGCAGTCAGGAGGACTAAACACTTTGCTATCCTCACAACGGTGCAATTGCATTTCTCTTCAACGAGGAGCCGTTTGAGTTTGAAGACAGACGACCGGTCATTTAAAAAGCCATTGCTGCATAATTGAAGGGGAAGATGAAAGCAGAGAAAGCGGAAGGAGAGGGGGGGGGGGGGGGGGGTAGGACTTAGTTTATTCCTCCTCATCTACGACAAAGCGCAACTTGCTCTCTCTGCTGTAACGGCAACACAGATACACAACACACACACACACACACACACACAGACGGCGACAGACAAGAGGCGACGATAACTCTCCTCCCATTGGTTACGCTTGGATTAGTTGACTCATAAGCCGTCAGATATAAAATATGAATGTAAGGTCGCTCCTACTGACCAGGGGAACGGCAGCAGCAGGCGAGTGTGAATTAATCATCAGCAGTCAGAAGAAGAAAAAAAAAAAACAGCAGAGAAGAGGCTACAGTCGCACATCGCAGATGCAGAGCGACACCAAGCACCTTCGCGCCGACCCTGACGCTCACAAACCGCTCTAGGACTTGTTGTCGCCGCACTGTTGTTGTCTAGAAGTACACACACTTACGCACACACTGGTTGTGGATGAGCTAGGACTCACAAGCACTTGGTTATTAGTAAAAGCACTTCACTCAAAGTCGGTGCAGATTCTGGGAGGCCCCAGTGGAGGGAATCAAACCCCTCACCTCCTGGCCCAGTGTGAATGCCATGTATGATAATAATGGCAATAATGTAAAGTCGATTGATTGTATGCTTTTATTGATTTCATTCGGAAGCGGCTTTGGATGTGAGGGTCAGCCGGTAGTACACCACAGGACTGCCGGTCAGGTGACATAGTCAACATTTGGAAAGGACCGGAAGTAAAATGATGCACAGATCTGATCTGTGTGCAGCGGTTTTCATAGTTAGTGTGTGGAATTATCTGGAGATTCATGTCTATAGACGCGGCTCTATGTGCACTAAGGCCCAGTGTGTGTGTGTGTGTGTGTGTGTGGGGGCCAATATGCGCACACACACACACACACACACACACACACGCACATCCACACACATTTCACAAGTTTTCATTATTGAAAAGTCAGTTGGCAGAGGCTCCATGCCTCACTAAGGTTACTTTTTTTCTGTTTTTTTTTTTTGGTGTAGCAGATTTTCAGGAGGACTTGAGTCCTGCGCCTTGGCTCCTATACCAGGAAGCGTTTGCGGTCGGGGCTCAAACACACGCTCCATTTTAATTAATCCCCATCTGCATGGCTGCCATCGTCTGATTACAGCAGGACGGCCCAGCGCCTCCTCCTCCTCTCCTCTCCGTTCTGCTCCTCTCCTCTCGTCTTCTCCCCTCTCATCTCCTCTCTTCTCCTCTTCTCCCCTCTCCTCTCTTATCCTCTCCATTCATTTCCTTTCCTTTCCTCTCCATTCATTTCCTTTCCTCTCCCCTCATCTCCCCTCCTCTCCTCTCCTCCTCCCTGGAGGAGAACGCCCAGCATCTGGCAGGCCTGATGCTTCTCTTCCTGAGCCTCTTCTCTATTGGCTACAGTGGCTGCTTCCTCCTAAGCTCTGCTCGTTCATTTAAGTCCAGCTGCCCGTGGCTGTGCTGAAATTGGGACACCCCCTATATACCTAGATAAATAAATCAATCAAACATATATACACATATATATATATATATATACTTCCTGGCCTGAGGAAGGCAGGAGCAGAGGAAGAATGAGCGAAAGAAAGGTGAAACGAGACATAGGAAAGTGGAAAGTGGAGACATTGTGCTTTACTGTAATGGTTACGCAAACGATTTTTCAAGCGGTCTCATACAAATAGATGTTTGTTATTATTCTAAAAAAATATAACTAAATCGCCAGTTGTGAAAATCGGTGGTAAAAGAACAAAAGACGGGGATGTTGGTGTGTTTTTGTTCCAGAGGAAACAACAGCTTTGATCGAAGCGGGGATGTCTCTGTGCGCGTCTATAAATCAGTGTTTTGGACAAAACAGCGATGGTTCAGGCCGACTCCAGAGGAATGTAATTAGAGTGGGTCCCCGGGGGCCCCTGTCTGAGATGAACAATGAGATTTGAAGCTCTTTGGGGGGACAGGGAGACGGTTGACCTTTGGGCCCCTGGAACAACAGTCTCTGCTGAGTTCAAAAACAGTATCCTCGCAGACGCGCATCATCATTAAAGGATGAGTACAAATAAAAATAGATATTTGCTGCATTTGTATATATCCGTTTCGCTAATAATCCACGGCTCTGGGAATGTGGGATGACCTTTATTTTTTTCTGCATAACTTGAAAGAAAAAGTTAAGTGTAATTAGAGGGAAAATGCTTCATCAGCATAACAGCGAGGAGATTAGCGGCAGCTTGCGGCCAAACGGCGGACAAAAACTAACAGCTGACATGAGAGGAAAATAATTTGAAGCTTTGTTGCCTCCCACTGATCGCTGTTGTTTTTCTTTGTGTGTGAGTGTGCGTGTGTGTGTATGTGTGTGTGTATGTTTGTGTATGTTTGTGTGTGTGTGTGTGTGTGTGTGTGTGTGTGTGTGTGTATGTATGTTTGTGCGTGCGTGTGTGTGTGCGTGCGCTGTGAGAGTGAGTGAGCGCGTGAGTGGCTAACCGAATGACGAGTGAGTGAGTGAATGAGAGAGAGAGAGGGACCAAAGGAATGAATGAGTGACCAACCGAATGAATGAATGAGTGAGTGAGAGAGAGTAACTGAGAGAGCAAAATGTATTTGAATGTCCTCATCTGTCTGTAGTGGCAAGCGGACAGGCAAACTACGCTTCAGGACTTATCTCCACAACCATATTAATTAGTTAAGATTAACCAGTTCATTTTTTTTAGATTAACAATTTTCCTGCGGGCAATTAAAAGAAAAAGTGGAAGCTAAAGATAGCTCACCCTTTGCCACTCAGATTGAGAAGGAGGGATAATTGGTTATCCTGATTGCATTAATCGGGGGAACCTCAGGGACTGTTCCAATTCTGGAACAGACTTTCTCTCCCACTTCGGTCCTCTCTTACCGGGCGGATGACATGTTTAAAATGTTTGCCTTTTTTGCTTTGCTTTAACAACAATGCTATTATTAATATCATGTCAGCGCCACCAGCATCGCCGCCGGACCGAACCCACCACATTGTGCCTCATGGACCCAACCAGCGTAGGGACGCGAGCCATAGCGCCCTTCACTACATAGTTGCTCCGTAGTAATGACTGGCATTAGGGAGGGGAAGACAAAGCTCTTTTTAATCCACTCGTTTTGTTTTTCTACAAACTGTTTTTCATCATGGTGGCTCATCCTAAGGTAAGCCACTGAGAATCCTAGCTCCGCCCCCCCCAGTGAACGGAGGCTGCAGTGGCATCTCACTTGGGTTTTGAAGGCCTCAGTAATGCGATCCCGTGGATCAAAGCGCTACACGCACAAATAGACCTTTTAGCTTTTAAAGCCGCAGAGGCCTCTCAGCTGTTTCTTTGTGCGCCGAGGCCTAATGAGAGCCGCGGCTAATGCACCGTCTGCGCCGCGGCCTTTCTCTCCCCCCCGAGTTAAAGTATCGGCGCAGCTATAATAGTGCGCATCACTTAAGCCTCAACCTCGCCCCTCCCCCCCCCCCATCCCCCCCATCCACCCGCCGGGCCACAAGCTCATGTTATTCGTCTGTGTCAGCACTGAGTTTGACCCCAGTGGCTAAATATACGCATTAGGTGACATCACGAGGGAAGGGACCACCGAGGGATTCCACCACTTTGACCATCTCTCCCGCACGCCATCCTGCCCCCAACTTGTGGTGGAGAACCGCTGATCGACATATTGGGAAAACTATTATAGATGTATTATATAACAACATTAGGGGCTCAGAAGATTGGTTAAATGCAGAGGTCCAAAATGGGGATTCAATCCGGGACTCATTTTGCTTGAATTGACTTTCATACTTGCGTGTGTGTGATATTGAGGTTTCCGTGGCTGGCCGGTTCGACGGTAATCCACCCGAACATCAGGCCACATCTGTGTTTAGCTGTGCATATTATGTGGCAGACGCCACATAAGACCCAGCTGAATACAACGATTAGTTGTGGGAAATCATGAATGAGTTTGTGTTTTTTTTGCTGCCAGATTCCGGCGCCATTCGTTGATAACTTCACGTGATGAGGATTCCCCCGCCGCGTGTTTTTGTCCCAAAGCCTCCAGGTTCATCTGAGGTTCCCATGGCAACCGCAAGCTGTTGCCCTCGGATTTTGTCGAACACGCGCCCGTCTGGTTGTTGTATTGGACGTTGGTGAGGTTACAGTGCAGGATATGGCATTTTGTATTATTATACCATCACTTAAAGGTCATATAGATAACAATATCCTATTGTTTTAAAGAATACAGCCACAGAGCTTTTAGAAAGCTGTGGAATACAAAGATCGCTTTTCCTAAAAACTATTATTATGATTAATCATTTAAAAATTGCTGCCGGGTCCAAATTGAATGTTTTGTTTATCTCTGTTGTCAGCGATCAAGGTTGCCAGTTAGTGTGGTAAATGGCCTTGCTTGATGGCAAGTACAAGGCTTTACTAGGCACAAAGTAGCAAAATAATTTCATTACTCTACTCACTCTCTACCCTAAAATATTCATCATGCTGACATGACTGAGTTAGTCTGAGTCTCACTCCACTCGACCACGAAATGTGCAGGTTGTGCAATGAACTGGCAACCACTTGAGGGGGCGAGTGCTTCGAGCCACAGTAAATGCAATGGGGGGGGG
>JAOPHQ010000809.1:0-18244 GCA_030340625.1 Merluccius polli
GCTGTGGTCGCTCGCTTGTATGCAAACATCTAAGCCGTGTTGAGATTTAATCCATCACCATAGTAACCGTAGTAACAGCAACCATAAGGACAAACACGTCTCCTCACCTTGTCAGGGATGTCCAGGTCACAGCCGGCGTCCAGCAGCAGCCGCGTGACGTCGCTGTGATGTTTGGACGCAGCGATGTGAAGAGGAGTCCGGTTTTGCTGAACACAAACAAAAAAATGTTTTTCCCTGCAATACGACATCTGGATTAAAGTATCCAGATAGTTAATAGTGACCCTAGCATGGATATATATATATATATATATATATATATATATATATATACTGTATATGACGGTGGATGTGTTTTTAGATGTTGCCAATGAACACAGTTTAGTTTAATCCATAATTTTTCATGATTTTTTCAATTAATAAAATGTAGTATGTTGTATTATTTTTCTTGAAGTTAGTTAGTTAGTTTCCTGCCAATGGTTTTTGTGTATAAATGTGATATAGATATACTTTCCGGACATCGAAGTCAACGTTGATTTGTAGATTTGTATCACATTTCCGCTTCTCTAGTTGGTGAACTTTATACATACACAAAATACATGAATAACAAATACCCAAATGACATATCTGTGAAATAGTCAAAGTGGTTGACTAATTATCATGAACAATATTTAAAGTAATTTCAGTCGTTCTAAACAACTGAGATTACTTTAGCAAAAGTCGCTTTGGATGCAAAGCGACGGTGAATACAGAAACTCAGTCATTAAGGATCAGTCGGTGTTTGACGTCTTGCTCCAACATTTGGTTCAACGTTTGGGCTGAGAGTCGGACTCCTCTCTGAATGTACAGCACAATGCTACACAGTAAAGGTTGTATAGTACTTACACTGTCCACAACATCTGTGTTGGTCTTTGCCTCCAGCATTAAGACGGTCATATTAACGAAACCCCGCTGGGCTGTGAAGTGCAGAGCGTTCAAACCTTTCTGCAGAAAACACAACAACAACGTTACGTCAAACATAAACCCATTTAAACATAACCACAACAGACGATCATAGTCATCAGTCGCTGGACGCTTTCCAGAGTCGGCCTCTGCATGGTGACAGTGAATGTAAGTGTAGATATATAAAGATATAAATGAAGGAGTTTACGTTGGTTTGAGCGTTGGCGTTGCAGCCGGAGCGCAGCAGCAGTTCAACACAAGCGCTGTGATCCTCATCCACTGCCATGTGCAGCGCTGTGCGACCGTCCTGGAGAGGAAAGAGAAGAGACTGAAGTATCCTCATAGTCGCAGAGCATCGTGTTCATAAAGCTGCTAAACATCAACTCAGCGCTAACCTGCCAGATGTTACACAGAACCATCTGGGACGTCTCCTTGGTAACCGTTTGGAAAAGGGCGGGCACTTTCCAAAAATGCTTGGCAGGTGATTGGATGAACCATCTGTCCATCTCCGTCTATCACAGGTTGACTTCAACTTGTCAGATCATAGAAGCACACGACGCAGGAGGAGAGAACATCTCCTCCTTGGAGGAAAGCCTTCAGTGCCTTCGCTCTCAATGGAGAAATACTCTCCAGGTCAGATATAACCGACGCTATCGCAGCAGCTACGCTAACCTCTGCAGGAGCCGCCATTGTTGGTTTTAAACAAACTCTCACTTTCCTCACACCTAAACCACAACCGTAGCTGCAGGAGTTCAGCAGAGGACCATGATTGGTCCGAACCGCATCACTTGAAGCCCGGCCAGACCGAGTTCAGAGAGTGGATGTGAGCTGGCACATCCTCCAGGGTACAGTGAAGGTGAACCGGCGGTGGGCTTCACTCACTGTGTTTCTCTGGTCCACATCCAAGCCGGTCTCCAGAATCCTCCTCAGCACCTCGCAGCCTCCATGCTTGGCTGCCAGATGCAACGCCGTGTTCCCCTCCTGCGTCGTCAACACAGGAAGCAGAAATCCTCAAATCTACGAGACGTACGCTAATATGACATTAGATATAATTCAATACACACTTTATTCATTCACAAATACATTATATACATTATACCATACCATTATATTACATTCATAAAGGACACATAGGACTTTTGTGTGTGTGTGTGGTTGTGTGTGTGTGTGTGTGTGCGTGTGTGTGTGTCACCTTGTCCTTTAGGTCGTGTGTACATCCCATGCCGATGAGATACTCAACCACTTCCAGCTGTCCATGTTCAGCGGCCAGGAGGAACGCCGTCTTCCCAGCCTGACCAGAGACATGTCTTCAGATTCAACACAGTAGTGTGTGTGTGTGTGTGTGTGTGTGTGTGTGTGTGTGTGTGTGTGTGTGTGTGTGTGTGTGTGTGTGTGTGTGTGTGTGTGTGTGTGTGTGTGTGTGTGTGTGTGTGTGTGTGTGTGTGTGTGTGTGTGTGTGTGTGTGTGTGTGTGTGTGTGTGTGTGTGTGTGTGTGTGTGTGTGTGTGTGTGTGTGTGTGACTGGGAGAGGTCCGTCCACACCTTGTCCACTCTGTCCAGGCTGAGATCTTCCAGGTCCTCCATGATGAACTCCAGGACTTTGGTGTGACCTCGCTGGGCCGCACAGTGGAGCATGGTCAGGCCATTCTGGAGAACACACACACACACACACACACACACACATATACAGTATATCATGTGTGCACACACACCAACAGATCTTAGGTGGGACATTTCGACGGATGTCCTCACCATGAAGGAGAGGTGTGTAGTGAGTGCCTACTTTGTTCTCCCAGGTCAGCTCGGCTCCGTGGGCCACCAGGACCTGCAGGACCTTCAGGTGACCGAACCACGCGGCCAGCAGGAGCGCATTCATGCCAAACTGTCAACACACACGTTTACACATTCAGTCGTGTCGCTGTCGCCGTTGCACTGATTCCAACAGTTGTCAGTTGAGTGTTAACTTTTGGCCATTTCCTGTTGTTGGAAGTTTGTTACACATTTACATAATATGCAGAAATATGTACATCTGCACACCCGAGGCGTGCGGAGAGACTGAGCACATTTTACATTTAAATAAATACTAAATGTTTGCGGTAGTAACTGTGAGTCACTAATGTGCTTTAGGTCGCAGTCTGTGTGAGACTCAACTTGCTCTGCTGGTTATTCAACCGACTGTCCACAGTCTGTGTTGATGTGTTTATGTGTGTGTGTGTGTGTGTGTGTGTGTGTGTGTGTGTGTGTGTGTGTGTGTGTGTGTGTGTGTGTGTGTGTGTGTGTGTGTGTGTGTGTGTGTGTGTGTGTGTAAACATACACTGTCCTCCTCATCCAGGTGTCTGTCACGCTGCAGGAGGAGGCGGACTGCCTGTTCGTTGCCGGCGCCAGCTGCCCAGTGCAGCGCCTTACGCTCCACCTGGAAACACACATGTGACCCTTACTGGAGGTATACTACAGGTCTACACAGAGGAAACACACCATGTGACCCTTACTAGAGGTATACTACAGGTCTACACAGAGGAAACACACCATGTGACCCTTACTGGAGGTATACTACAGGTCTACACAGAGGAAACACACATGTGACCCTTACTGGAGGTATACTACAGGTCTACACAGAGGAAACACACCATGTGACCCTTACTAGAGGTATACTACAGGTCTCTACACAGAGGAAACACACCATGTGACCCTTACTAGAGGTATACTACAGGTCTACACAGAGGAAACACACCATGTGACCCTTACTAGAGGTATACTACAGGTCTACACAGAGGAGACACACCATGTGACCCTTACTAGAGGTATACTACAGGTCTACACAGAGGAAACACACCATGTGACCCTTACTGGAGGTATACTACAGGTCTCTACACAGAGGAAACACACCATGTGACCCTTACTGGAGGTATACTACAGGTCTACACAGAGGAAACACACCATGTGACCCTTACTAGAGGTATACTACAGGTCTACACAGAGGAAACACACCATGTGACCCTTACTAGAGGTATACTACAGGTCTCTACACAGAGGAAACACACCATGTGACCCTTACTGGAGGTATACTACAGGTCTCTACACAGAGGAAACACACCATGTGACCCTTACTAGAGGTATACTACAGGTCTCTACACAGAGGAAACACACCATGTGACCCTTACTGGAGGTATACTACAGGTCTCTACACAGAGGAAACACACCATGTGACCCTTACTAGAGGTATACTACAGGTCTCTACACAGAGGAAACACACCATGTGACCCTTACTGGAGGTATACTACAGGTCTCTACACAGAGGAAACACACCATGTGACCCTTACTAGAGGTATACTACAGGTCTACACAGAGGAAACACACATGTGACCCTTACTGGAGGTATACTACAGGTCTACACAGAGGAAACACACCATGTGACCCCTTACTAGAGGTATACTACAGGTCTACACAGAGGAAACACACCATGTGACCCTTACTGGAGGTATACTACAGGTCTACACAGAGGAAACACACCATGTGACCCCTTACTAGAGGTATACTACAGGTCTCCACAGAGGAAACACACCATGTGACCCTTACTGGAGGTATACTACAGGTCTCTACAGAGGAAACACACCATGTGACCCTTACTAGAGGTATACTACAGGTCTCCACAGAGGAAACACACCATGTGACCCTTACTGGAGGTATACTACAGGTCTACACAGAGGAAACACACCATGTGACCCTTACTGGAGGTATACTACAGGTCTACACAGAGGAAACACACCATGTGACCCTTACTGGAGGTATACTACAGGTCTACACAGAGGAAACACACCATGTGACCCCTTACTGGAGGTATACTCCAGGTCTACACAGAGGAAACACACCATGTGACCCTTACTAGAGGTATACTACAGGTCTACACAGAGGAAACACCTGTTCATCTTAACCAGGGCTTCTGGTCATCTTCCTTTCCGGGTTTTAAGAAAATATTCTTCAAACTTTATTCATCCCAGACTGTAAATGTGGCAGCATAATGAAATAATTGTTTAATCCCTTTGAAATTGTGTTAAACCATAAGAATCCACCTGACTTGTGTTACCTGACACTATTTAGTCATTTAGCAAAGTGCCTTTAGACAAAGTGCCTTACAGTGAATTGGGATACAGGTCCTTCAGGAGCGCCCCCCCCCCCCTCCCCCAGTGTCTTCTCCACTCACCCTATTCTTGGCCCGGACGTTGACCCCGACCCGGATCAGGTCCTGCATCTTCTCCACCTCGTTCCTCTTGGCGGCGTCATGGAGGGCCTTCTCTGACAGCAGCACTGGACATGATGACACAACAGCGGTGACATCATCAGCCTTTCTCCTTCCATTGGCGACGTCCAGTTTACCGCCCGCATCCTCTAATCATCACGCAGTCTCACATATCTGACTTTAGATTAATAGCTAAAGTCTGGTGGCGGACGAGCTCAGACCCGGGGGAGCGGGACCTTTCACTTTCTTTCGCTTCATATCTGTAAGTGCGTAATTGGGGAACAGAAACTCGGCAGTAGGGAACTGTAAAAACGGTTTCAAAATCAACACTGTGTAGAAATAAACTTAATAAAGTTCCCTTCTGAAAGCCCCTTGCAGCTTTTGGTTTCCAGCTCTGTGGCGTTTCCCAGAAGTCCTAACATAGTGGACCGCTGGATCCCACATGAATTATCATGCAACAATAATAAAATCGGCGACTTGTTGTTTTCTCTCAAATGATAAATTATATATAATTACTTCAAAGTTTTAGGAATTATAGTATAATTCATGTATGTATAATTAATATACATCATACGGCATACGGTTGATTGTCAGTGTGAAGTAAACAATAAACTGTATGTTCATATACCTAATTGATGTGTTTGAGACACAGATTATCGTTAAAGAAAGTTGTTCTCTATTGTATTGCATTATAAATCTCTGCAGGATGGTATAATATATGTTGACAAATTGTAAAACTGTACAGTGCAGTCCCACTTCACACCAGGGGGGGGCGCTGAGAGGACCTCTCTTACTACAGCAGTTAGGCTAATAACTATTAGGCTTTATAAGGCTATATATAGCCTTATAAAGCCTAATATAGTGATTAAATATATTTAATCACTATATTAGGCTTTATAAGGCTATACTTAATCACTATATTAGGCTTTATAAGGTTATATTTAATCACTATATTAGGCTTTATAAGGCTATATTTAATCACTATATTAGGCTTTATAAGGCTATATTTAATCACTATATTAGGCTATATATGTATATATATTTAATCACTTGAACACACCACTGCAGTAGGTCAGGCCTACTGGTTGTCTTTATAACTGCACAGTAAGTTATGTGGATGTGTTAAAAGAATAAAGTCATCATTTTAATAAAGTTTGATCCACCACTAGTCGGCGACACGACTACACCTCCACCCACAGCCTCCTAACGCGTCACACCGGACACTGGAGGAGACATTATACTCATAATTATTATAACGTGAAATATGTAAAAACATATATAAAGCCCATACATTATTCATAATAGGCCTAATAATGATTAATGCTAAGGGATACACTCAATTAAACCACACTTGATCCCTGGGCATCCAGCCTATACCCTATACCTACATACCATAATATATACCATAACCTATACCTACATACCATAATATATACCATAACCTATACCTACATACCATAATATATACCATAACCTATACCTACATACCATAATACCATAACCTATACCTACATACCATAATATATACCATAACCTATACCTACATACCATAATATATACCATAACCTATACCTACATACCATAATATATACCATAACCTATACCTACATACCATAATATATACCATAACCTATACCTATACATATATATATATATATATATATATACCTATATATATATATATATATATATATACATATATACCTATATATACATATATATATATATATATATATATATATATATATATATATATATATATATAGGTATAGGTTATAGTATATATACTGTATATATATATATATATATATATATATATATATATATATATATATATATATATATATATATATATATATACATACAGTATATATACCATAACCTATACCTATATACATAGGCCTACCATCATACCATAACCTATACCTACATACCATAATATATACCATAACCTATACCTATATACCATAATATATACCATAACCTATACCTACATACCATAATATATACCATAACCTATACCTACATACCATAATATATACCATAACCTATACCTACATACCATAATATATACCATAACCTATATCTATACATATATACTAACCTATACCTATATACATATTTACCATGTGACCAACATGTTGATCAATTACCCAATCAGGTTACTATTGATTACTTCGCACTGGACAGTTAATGAGTCCAATAGAGGCATCACGTGGTTTAATGAGCCTTCAGCCAATCACCAAACACAAGAGATGGACCCACACCGCATCATGGAGTGATCAAACCCGGATCACAACACACACATGTTCAGTAACACACACATGTTCAATAACACACACATGTTCAATGTTCAATGTTCAATAACACACATGTTCAATGTTCAGTAACACACACATGTTCAGTAACACACACATGTTCAATGTTCAGTCACACACATGTTCAGTAACACACACATGTTCAATGTTCAGTAACACACACATGTTCAGTCACACACATGTTCAGTCACACACATGTTCAGTAACACACACATGTTCAGTCACACACATGTTCAGTAACACACACATGTTCAGTCACACACATGTTCAGTAACACACACATGTTCAGTCACACACATGTTCAGTAACACACACATGTTCAGTAACATACATGTTCAGTAACACACACATGTTCAGTAACGTCTCCAGACACTTACGCGTGAGGTCCTCCTCCGCCAGCTGGTCCTCCTCCTCCATACTGCGCTGCTGTTACTCCACCCGAACCACTACTGTCCGCATGCTGCTGGGACGCCGTTATTATAGGATCATATTATTATTACTATTATTATTATTACTATTATTACTATTATTATATTATATTACAGAGGTGAACTCAGAGTGGACCACTGGCAGAGCCGCCGTGTTGCCGTCCGGTCACATCCGGGTATCCGGGGGAGCCGCCGGGGGGGGGGCAGCCCACTCCCGCCATTAGCATCAGGCTGTTAGCATCATAGCATCAGGCTGTTAGCATCAGAATAAATAAATATATATATATAGGCCTATATCAAATATAGCATATGGTTTATATCAAATCAAATCAAACTTTATTTCTATAGCGCCAAAATACAACAATACAATGAAAATATAACAATACAATGAGAATACAACAGTGAAAATAAAAGATAATATATGGAAAAGATCGTATTGGGAATAAGAGACGTAGAACAGAGTCAGTGTAGAGTACAGTAGAAAACGGTGATGGATGATATTCTACTTTTTTAATGTATGAGTTATGATAAAGATCATAGCCTAACGTATTCTACTTTATTAATTTATTTATTATGATAAAGATCATAACGTATCGGTTTTTTTTACGTGTTGTTAGTGTTACTTTCACACTGAGTTAATGTGTCGGTGTGGAAAGTTAACGTTTCCCTTTCGGTCGCAGTGTGTGACCCACTTTCCATTCAGACCTATGAGGAAGCAGTGAGTCAGCCATGATGGGTGGTGTCCACTACATGATGGGTGGTGCTGTGTCCACTAAATGATGGGTGGTGTCCACTACATGATGGGTGGTGCTGCTGTGTCCACTAAATGATGGGTGGTGCTGCTGTGTCCACTAAATGATGGGTGGTGTCCACTACATGATGGGTGGTGCTGCTGTGTTCACTACATGATGGGTGGTGCTGTGTCCACTACATGATGGGTGGTGCTGCTGTGTCCACTACATGATGGGTGGTGCTGTGTTCACTACATGGGACAGGCGGTTCCTATTTTTGGTTAAACAAACACCTACCAAGAAAAACCATAAAAACCCCACTTCACACACACACACACACACACACATATATATACACACACACACACGCACACCCACACACACACTTATATATACACACACACACACACACACGCACACACACACACACACGTATATATATACACACACACACACATATATACACACACACACACACACACACGCACGCACACACACACACACATATATACACACACACACACACACACACACACACACACACACACACACACACACACACACACACACACATATATATACACACACGCACACACACACACGCACGCACACACACGCACACACATACACTTACACACACATATATATATATATACACACACACACACACACACACATATATATACACACACGCACACACACACACGCACACACACACACACACACACGCACACACACACACACACACACAATGAGCGTTAGAGAGCCAGGTGTCTGAATAACATTTGTACATTTATTTTCATGTTTACTTGTTTGCATGACAAAAGTGAAATATAAAAACAGCACAAGAACATCCTCTCTACACGCGGTGGCATGACGGTAGCATGACGGTAGCATGACGCGGTAGCATGACGCGGTGGCATGACGCGGTAGCATGACGGTAGCATGACGCGGTAGCATGACGGTAGCATGACGCGGTAGCATTGAGGCTCCAGCAACACGGGTTAGACGCTGCGGCGGACAAATCATTAATAACTTAATGTGGAATTAAAATGTGTTATGTACACTTTCATCATCACAGCACCGTTTGCTTTCCCCACCAAAGGAAACGATTCTGTGGTCGAATCTCCGAGACGTGTTTTATCCGGCGTCACCTCCTACACGCCACTCTACCAGTAAGGTCAACATGTCACACTGCACACATGACATCCTGTGCACACATACATGCACCACGCGTGTTGTGTACCTTAAGTTGTGTAACACTTTCTAAATACACTTCAATATCAAGCTGAATAAACCGGATAAAACAATACACACACAGCACAGTGTCGTCTCAAACACGTGAAGTCAACACACGGAGAACCAAGCCCAACATACAACATACAACTACAACATGTATGTACAACACAGCTGTGTTAAGGCAGTACTTCCCCAGTTCTGTATGTTGTACACCAGGAAGCTTTCATTCAGTCAATTCCTGATAAGCATTTAACTTTTAACAGTTTTCTACAATAATCCTTCTGCTTGTTTTCCACCAATAAGAACATAAGAATTTAGGAAACCTCAAATCTCATAGTGACTTTATTTTATTTATTATCATTTATGAGGCAATTCATTGAAATTAACTGCCAGAATGAAATTGTCACAGAAGATGACAAACTTGACAAAATGTTTAATCGTTTTATTTTCCAGAGAGCTAAAGTGTGTGTGTGTCAGTTCTGCAGAAGTGACTAAATGGGTAAACGCTTCACATTCCTGAAGCGCCGCTTTCCCTTCAGAGGTGACAGACGAGCGCAACAGGAAGTAAAGCAGTTCCTGCCCTGTTGGCCAGCGGCAGTGAAATATTAGCAATATAATCTCTTTATTACTCGTGTGTTTTGATTTCAATACATACAATCACATAAAATCTATTTTGATCTGATCACCAACTAATCAAAAGACAATTAACGATGTTAGGAAACTACTGTGTGTGTTATCTACAATGTCTGGGATGTGTAAACACAGTAAGTGTGCTTAGTTACCGTTCAAAATGATTCCCATAGTAAAGTCATGGATGTGGTGGTAACTAAGTAACCAGTAACTAAGTAACTAGTTACTTAGTTACCAGTAACTAAGACACATGGCTAGTTGAAGTAGAAGCAATAGCACTAATAGCAGTAGCAAGTGATTAGGAGTCCCATGTCCACACTGTGACCACCAGCGCGTTGGGAGTGACATCATCTGGTTACTCGGAGAAATTAAAAAGTAAATCTGTACTTTCCTATGGCGACCGGTCACCAGCTGTTCCTGCTTCTTCTGCATGTCCGACGCTTTGACTCCTCGAAGTTCTTCGCCTCCCTGAGAAAGTGATCTGCCATCCGTAGTTTCTCCATGGCCTTTGCCAGTAAATCTTCTGGCATGTTTTTTCCGCGGCCCTCCCCCTGCGTCTGGGATGAGGAGCTGAGGAGCTCCTTTGTCTGCTCCAACCCCAGAGCAATTTCCCTCTTAAGGTTCTTGACCTCCTCATCGCCACTGTCTCTCTGAGAAATGTCTCTGGATTGCAGCCTCTCCTCGGTCTTCTCTGAGAAGTTGGACAGCAGATCTCCAACGGAGGCCGACATGGACTTGCCGATGGGTTTGAGTGGTATGGGCGGTCGAGGGGCCGGTTTACGAGGCTGCGCCTGGACGAGGTTTATCTGCAGACTGGAAGTAACCTGAGGGATCCCGGTTCCTGGAGGAGCCGCATCGCGGATAGGCTTGGGGTTGTTGTGATCCTCGCCATCATCTCCACCACCGCTCACAGCCTCCTTCACTTCCCCTTAGGACAACAGTGGAGGAAGTCAAAGTGTCTTTGCTTACAGAGTCCTTGCTGTCGCCATCAGAGTGGCAAATGCTGTCCTCTGATTTCTCCTCTGTCTTCTCTGCAGGGAAGCCACAGGCTGGTTGGCTGACGTCAGGCTTGACTGGTACTGGTTCGCTCAGATTAGGAACCGGTCTTGGGGGATCAGTGTGAGACTCTGTGGTAGGTCCAGGAGTCTCTTCTGTGTCGGTTGAGCAGACTGAAGCTACCAAGGCTCCTTCCAGTTTAGTTGCGCTGAAGGAGATGTCTTCATGCTGAGGAGCTGTGGTGTCAGTATTCCCTGGAGGTTGATCTTCAGGCTGGGCTCGTTTCACAGGGGAGAGTGGCTTTGGAGGACAGATCTTTAAAGGCTTTTTCATAACGGGTGGCAGTGGGCTGGGCTTCTTCCTGGTCGACTCTAATGGAGGTGAGTCCAGGGAAGGTGGAGTTGGCGTTATTGCAGATGGCGCCTCCTCCTGGAGCTTGCCACCGCTGGGGACATCAGTGGCTGCACCACTTGGGGTGGAGTCTGATATCGGCTCAGGTGTTGCCTCAGACATTTTGGGATGTTCCCCATCACTGTGGCTTTCTGGAAGATCTTCCACCTCTGGCTGTTTGACAGCGGGTTGGGATAAGGATGGATCCGTCTGACTCACGTTTTCTACGATTTCATCACTTGTGCCTTCCAACGTCAGTGGCAAGCTCTTCAGGCCCTTAATCGGCTTCTTGTCTTTAGAGGGTATGGTGGGGGGTCTGGTCTCCTGCACAGGCAACAGGGCCTCCACTAGGTTTTCTGTGGAGCTGCTCATGGGTTTGGTTGGAGGGGTCAGTGGTGGATCTGTGTTTTCGCCGGCTCCGGCATCAGGAACACCGTCAGACAGGTCTTCAATGTCTTCTTCAGCAGGGACAACGCTGGGCTTGAGCTCTTTAGATGGGGGCTTAGGTGGCCCTGGGACCTGGGAATCAGAAACACCACAACCATGAGGTAAACCAAAACACTGATAGTATCTGAAGACATATGTACAGTATATGATGCAGACCTTCTCTGGGCCATCCTGCGTGGAAGGTCCATTCTCGGTTGCTGAAACAGCTTTGCTGTCTTTTGAAGGGGGCATGGGAGGTTTGATGATTTTCTTCTGTGGGTTTGGTTCCACCACAGTCTGTGGCTCTCCCAGTTTGGGGGAGCCTGGCTGCCTTTCCTCGGTGGCATGGCTGGTACTGGATGGAGGCATAGGAGGTGTCAGGGCCGCTTTAGGGGGGTCCCTGAGATCCACGTTGACATACAGGTTGCCATTAGACAACGCGCCGTCTGGTACATCGAGATCGAGATGCTGGAGACCTTCTGAAGAAACGTTGGCCGCCTGGAGAGTAAATATAATGTGGTGTTAGCGTTGACGCTGTGCCAAACACAAACGGAAAACATTGCAAGATGACGCGTGATGAACCTTGACATCCTGATCCAACTATCCAACAAAATGTCATTTAAAAGGGGTGATGATCGGACAATACCAAGCAAACATTACAAACACATTTGGAAGATATACACACTCAGTAAACGCACAACACAAAGAAGACCATAAAAACCTCTTTCATGTGGATCCTCGTCGGCGGCCTCCTGCTGCGGTTCCCTTTGGGTCTGCTCCGCGTCACATGATCTAAATTATTGCTTTCATCAACTTTGATCTGAGAAAACAAAAACACAAAAAATGTTTTTTACTCTAAACAGAAAGTGCATAGTAACATATGTTAACAACAGCTATGTCTTGATAACTAAATGCGAACATCTTCAGATCTCAAAAGTGCGGTAGGCAATGAGCTGCTGATTGCGAGAAATTAAGGTTTGATGAGTTACCTCATCAAATATTTTATTCTTGGCTCGGTTAATGCCTTCACTCATGGCCTGGATCCACGCCTCCTTCTCCTCTGGAGTCTGGACTTGAATCTTGACATCGTGGATCTGTGGAGATACATTTAAATAGCACATCGCTTTGAACATTTAGCAATAGATTAGTTGTTTGCAGGAATTAACTTTGATTTAAACAGTGTCTCATCTACTGTAAGACCACAGGAGAACCGCATGTTGTAAACAAGAGTCAACACTAATAACCACACGGGGTTAACCGGCTGCTCGCCTGTGTGTCCCATTGGAGATCTTTGTCAACGTGGGATCGCTTTCAAGAGGCTCAGAGCCAACAGGCCAAGCCAGCGTAACCATGGAAAAGCCCAGAGACGGCAAAATATCTCCACATCCCTCCATTCACCCTCAGCCACTTCATAGACTACAAACTACTCACAAAATATCTCCACATCCCTCCATTCACCCTCAGCCACTCCATAGACTACAAACTACTCACAAAATATCTCCACATCCAGGTCACTTCATAGACTACAAACTACTCACAAAATATCTCCACATCCCTCCATTCACCCTCAGCCACTCCATAGACTACAAACTACTCACAAAATATCTCCACATCCAGGTCACTCCATAAACTACAAACTACTCACAGCATGGAGAGAGTTGCTTGCTACTAAGATGTAGAAAAAGGAAATGCGGTTATGATTTCAGATCATTTGTTAGGATGATTTTCTAAACGTATACATTATGAGACAAATCTGTACACCTCATGTTTCCACTAACACCGCCAACAACAATAATGTACTTTATATCTACAATACGCTACTTAACTATTCACTGATTCAATATTAGAAATGATGAATGATAAAGTATATAAATGCATTAGTTGAAATGCTTTAGATTTGCTAAGAGAAACACATACGACTAAAAGCACAACTCCATAACAAGTTACTATGATAGTTACCGGGAAGTTACTGGAAATGTTGTTTTAAAGTTAATCTATTTTTAAATACCACCTGCTGTCCATGAAAGGATAACATGACAGCAGAAGTGCCAACAAGGCAGAGCTGCGGCTCAGAGCCGACTGCTCACTGCTCACTCTGCGTTTCTCACATGGGATGAAGACCTCTGAGTCCACAAAACAATGAGATAACGTATCACTGTTATCAGGAGGGGAAGTCCCACATTGTGAATAGCTTGGCTGGCAAAACATCTCATCTTAGTTTTTTCCTCACACTGCCCTTCTTATAGCTAAGAGCACAACTAAAGGTACTAATGAATAAATAACGATGCATCCTGTATCATCATAATGATATATAATGATAAGATATAAATCTTGTTATTCTATATTTTGCCTACAATTGCCTTTGAATAATGAGTGACGGTCAAACTGCGTTATTATGCGTTAATGTATTCTTTATTAACGCCACATGTTAATATTTATTTTTCAGCCAAAGCACTTCCTGGTCACCGCTTTCACTGAGAGGAAAATGTGACACAAGGGAAATTTTGCAGTGCTGTGTACGTGTAGAAAATACATATGCATGCATGCCGACACACACACACACACACACACACACACACACACACACACACACACACACACACACACACACACACACACACACACACACACACAGTATTAGCGGTGTCCAGGCCTCCGGTGACATCTGCTCTGGTGCTGCCAGGTCTTCACTCCCTCATCTGTTTGTAATACTGAATAAAAGTGCATATCTCTCCTCTGCTGTCTTCATCTCCATCTCATTTTTTTTTTTCCATATACACATTTTTCTTTTAATCTTTATTTTTTATTTTTGAGAGATTATTTCCTTTCAAACTTTGAAACACACACACACACTCTCACTATACTGTACACTTAAATATACTGACATACTTCTACTTACTTATTGGCGTGTTGTGTGACGCGTATGCCTTGCTGGTTTACTTGTACATGTCTTGCTGCTAAATGACTAAAAGTACATAAATCTTTAATCTATTATTGTTTTAGCTGACAAAGTGAAGGGACTGCTGTAATAACCACAAGCTGCGTTTTGGTGTCCGTATTCCCGGAAGAAAACTTCGATGCGCTTGAGAATAACGATTCTCTTCTTAACGGTTATTGAATGGATTCTTATATTATATTTTATGTATTAGGAAAGTTTGATTGTTGTTTGTTTTGTGGATTTCGATGACATTACATTTGATGACTATCCGAGTATTGCACAACACATTTCATTGTGTCTTACAGTGCGTTCTTCATAGTAAATCAAAACAATAGTCTCAATATTTATCATGTAATGTAATTATAGGAACATTATCTATTTAAATATGAGGGTCTGTGAGACGTGTTTTTAGATGTAGTTTCTCTATGCTCACCTTATTGGGACATTTGGGCGCTCGTATCAAAATGAGTCTGTTCTTCTTCTTGAAGACGCTCTTCAACTCGAGACATCTGTCAAAGTTTTCGAGGTCAAATCTCTCCAAGCAAGTTTTCAAGTCCTGTAGTGTACATAAATAATGAACATAAATGTCAATATCAGCCACAAGTGAACTAGAACTGATCTATTCACGGTAAAGTGTGTAACTGCTTCGTAGGAAAAATCAATAAATCAAAGCAATAAAGTACATAGAGTTAGAATGATACTTCCTTATTAGTAATATATTATAATTAATACATTAAAATAACGGACACATTTCACTCACATTTGACATTTGACAGTCAATAAAGTAATCATCATATGAATCATACCAGAAACATTTGTGTTGACTCATTTCTCCAAAACGATCAATTTGCCATTAAGGCCACTAGTGAATACATGAAGCCTCCTAAAGCAGCCTTACTGTGTTTCCTACCTCCTAAAGCAGCCTTGCTGTGTCTCCTACCTCCTAAAGCAGCCTTGCTGTGTCTCCTACCTCCTAAAGCAGCCTTGCTGTGTCTCCTACCTCCTAAAGCAGCCTTGCTGTGTCTCCTACCTCCTAAAGCAGCCTTGCTGTGTCTCCTACCTCCTAAAGCAGCCTTGCTGTGTCTCCTACCTCCTAAAGCAGCCTTGCTGTGTCTCCTACCTCGGCTTCGTACACCACCACCTCGGTCTGCTCCACATGGACGTAGCGGTCCTTGTAGCCGGCTAGGAACCGGCCGGTGGCCTTCTTCACCCAGCCGGCCTTGCTGGGGATCCTGGCCTCTTGAGGCCGGGCTTGAGGCTGGGCTTGAGGCCGGGCTTGAGGCCGGGCTTGAGGCCGGGCTTGAGGCCGGGCTTGAGGCCGGGCTTGAGGCTGGGCTTGGACCCCATTCACACCCTGCAGGGACACAGCAGGCGCAGGACTTTAACACAAAGTACAACACAGAGTTGAACGGTTCCAGATGTTTATGAAGCATGCAGATTAATCAGCCAACAGCAGAATGGATTAATACATTACAACATCTCAGGGTCGTCTTATTGGGGAGATTGTTATCAATTATTAATGGGAAATAAGTCGGAAAATGAGCGGCTGCATTTGCACAACATTTAGAAAAACCCGTTACAATAAGGGACTGTTACATAAGACTGAAGTGCTGAACTGAAACTCATTCTCAGACCATAACAGAAGTACAGCAGAACACCACTTCCACATGCTGCGTAGCATCACGTAGCACCACGTAGCATCACGTAGCACCACGTAGCATCACGTAGCACCACGTAGCATCACGTAGCATCACGTAGCACCACGTAGCATCACGTAGCATCACGTAGCATCATGTAGCATCATGTAGCATCATGTAGCATCATGTAGCACGTATCCTAGCTATCTTTGTTGTGAGGAATGGGTTAACCATTATGAGAACTTGAAACTTACTGACAGTGATGTATTGTTTCACTTTCTCCTGACAACGGTACTTATTGTAAGTTGCTTTGGACATAAGCGTCCAAAGAAACTTACACTAAATGCTCTGAATGTAAATGTAACTGCACTGTGGGCTAACGGCTAACCTCTCGCGCTGTATCAGATTACTAGGGATGATTAATGTGCTTTATAACTCCATTATCATATTTACTCAGATCGACGAGACTATTACACAGGTCTATAAAATGTTGATAAATGAAAATGAATACTGACACCAGTCTCAAAAGCTGATTGCTTTTCCTCACACTAATGGACTTATTCTGACAGCGAAGTGAATCACTTAAGGTTATGCAGAATGACTGTCATGTTATGTTATATTATATATTATGTGATCAATATGAACTCCTCAGTTTCCTCAATGTCCTTTTGTTTGAGGTCCAACAGTTTGGACCAAACAGGAGCAATGCACAGTTAAAATAACTATACTAACTATAACCCAACATATCATATATCCAACATAACTCACAGACGTCTACAAGTAACTGCAGTACTGTTGAATGAATATAACAGTATAGAAAATGAGCCAATACTCAATTTGGTACTTTGTTGTCATGCACCCGTCGAGGATCGGCTAAAGTTGTATTCATAAATGCACAATTTCCTTTAGAGCGTCGCACCGACTACAACTGACTGCAGCAGTAGTCATAGCAACGCTTCACAATACGCCGACAAGCAGCTGAACACTGTGGAGGAAATAACACTTCAGAGGATAACTTCAGCTGAACCGACAGGAGAGCCCAAAAACATTAACCGGTAATAGGTGAACACCGCCAGCCAACGCTCTCTCTCTCTCTCTCTGTCTCTGTCTCTCTCTCTCTGTCTCCCTCTCTCTCTCTCTGTCTCTCTCTCTCTCTCTCTCTCTCTCTGTCTCTCTCTCTCTCTCCCTCTCTCTCTCTCTGTCTCTCTCTCTCTCTCTCTCCCTCTCTCCCTCTCTCTCTCTCTCTCTCTCCCCCTCTCTCTCTCTCTCTCTCTCCCTCTCTCTCTTTCTCTCTCTCTGTCTCTCTGTCTCTGTCTCTGTCTCTGTCTCTCTCCTC
>JAOPHQ010000810.1:0-5000 GCA_030340625.1 Merluccius polli
TTACCTGCATCGGGTTTGGGATGCATCAGTTTGAAGGGAACCTCAAGGCCAAGCTCACTGGAGCAAACCAATAGAAATAACACAGGTGAGTACAGGTAATGACATCCCACAGGTGAGTACAGGTAATGACATCCCACAGGGGAAGTACAGGTAATGACATCCCACAGGAGAGTACAGGTAATGACATCCCACAGGAGAGTACAGGTAATGACATCCCACAGGTGAGTACAGGTAATGACATCCCACAGGAGAGTACAGGTAATGACATCCCACAGGTGAGTACAGGTAATGACATCCCACAGGTGAGTACAGGTATATCTGGGAGTGTTTATTAAACAAAATAAAGAAATGACCTCACCTGGAGCTCATCAGCCTGTAACAAAAAGACAAAGATTGAAGTAAAGGAACGGCAATAATTTGAAACAAAACATTCATATATACTTATATGTTATATATTTCCACTCAAGCGCTGTAGGAGGGGAAAGTAAACCCAAGGCCATCTAGTGGTAGCATTCCTGACTTTCCCATTGACCGTTTTTAGAAGAAAATATGAATGAATTAATTCTGAAATGAACTACGTCTACGACATTGGCGACGGATAGATAAAGTAATAAGCTACTATCAAAAGACATGCGATAACGTGGTTTTGGTAAAGGTAGAAATCTCCTAGAAGGTAGATATATCCTTTTAACCATACATAGGAATGGTGAATTTCATTTTGCAATACATTATCAATGCATTTCACCAGAAAGTTTGAACGCAACCATCTGCTTCACTTTCCCTTCTTACATTTCCACACACAACTCAACTTACCCTCCAATAACTAGCTTCACCATGACTTTGTATGTGACCAGGATTCCCATCACCTCCTTCAGAACGCCATCTTTGATGCTAAAACACAGAATAACAACAGCATTACATCTCGTTTTAAGCCATAGCATTGAATTTAGCACACTTTGTTGAGATGTACTGAGATGCTGTTGTTTTCGGGAAACTCAAAATAATTATAATTGTACCCCAATTTTTTTGATTTGTATCGGATCTGGTCATGGGTTAGGTGATTTTTCATGGTTTAGCAGAGCTATCTGAACCACTGTACATGCTTTCTTATCTTTATACATGCGAACCATTTGTAATTCATGAACAAAATGAGTACATGTGGCGATCCTGGAGATTGCCAGAGGTCGCATGCAGCAAATTCCCGTAAATGTGAAAAAGTGATACACTGCATGTGTATGACTATCAATTAAATATGTAGTTCATTATTTTCATCAAACAAGTCTTTCTACTCTCCAGTGTGATTGGCTCTGGCTGAGATTGACATTAACGTCTGTGATTGGTAACTCACATGCTTGAGGACGCCAGATTGGTATCTTCATGTTTCAGTTTGCCGTCCAGGGCTATGCCCCGCCTCTCCTTGTTGTTGACCAATAGGGGAAGGAGGGTGTAGACCTTCTGCAGACTCGCTCCAGCGGAGACAGCATCCCTGAGCCAATAGGAGATGACTATTTAAAAACACAACTCATTTCTGTCAAATAAACTTCACTTGTTGTTTAAACCTTGCAGGCTGAGCCATGACCACATGACTACAAGGTCCATGACTACACTGCATCCATGACTACGTACATGATGAGGTCACTAGTACTTTATCCTGGTTAAGACTATTACCCAGAATCCTTGATGGCCACAGATTTGACGTAGCTGTCATTGCTGTATAAAACCACGGTGGAAACCTGGTCCACTGAGAGAAGACAAGAGGAGAGTAGAGGGGAGGAGAGGGGAGGGGAGGGGAGAGGAGAGGAGGGGAGAGGTAATGGGAGGAGACAGGTGAAATATTTAGTCAACCAAAGCGAATTACAGTGATTTTATTTATTCAATATATGTTATTAATGACTAACCCTTCATTTCCCATCTAGGATTAATACAGTACATCTTATCAGGTAGGGGTCAGGGGGCATCTTGTTCAAGGATGCCTACAGGTAGACTGGGGGACATTGGGGATCAAACCCAGAACCGTCGTCTGGGAGTCGAACCTAACTGCTAGACGATCTATATTTCTAAATATAGAGGGCAGAGGGGAGCATAAGAGGTAGTTCCTCTCTTGGTCTCCTCACCAGAGACGATGATGTTCTTGACGTTCTTGTTGGAGTTGTTGGACACACTCACGTGCACATTGATGGTTTCGCCGTGGTAGAAGGTCTGCAGGAGAGAGGTCAGAGGTCAGACCATAACCAATAGGGCTGGGACGATATGCTCTTCTCCCGATTCGATTCTTTTACGATTTTTCTGGGTGCCGATTTGATTTAAATTGCGATTCTTCGATATTGCCGATTTTTGCGATTTTTTGTTTGCTTTTTTAAACACCAAACAAAAAAAATGCACATCACATGTGAGTCAGTTTTTAAGATTTATTTAGCAGCAATATCTAAGCATTTTAACTGCTACTACACTCTCTTTTCAAGACTGAAGCTGGCAAGCCTCAACTGCATACAGTATAAAAGAGGTAAAATAAAATAAATAAAAGTATTTTTTTCCCGCAAACTGAAACATTTCGCCCTCTGCTGGAGAAAAGCAGTAACTGTTTCCCACCTAAGCTTAGATTAACTAAAATCGATTTTTAAACAAAGAAATCGATTTAAAAATCGTAATACTTAACTGAATCGATTTTTTCTCCCACCCCTAATAACCAATATTAATATCATTAGATCTGCGGCACTAATTCAGTGACATCTGGTGATCTTCATAATGCAAAGATGACGTGTCTCACAAAGGAACATATTAAATCATTATATCGTACAGAAAAGAAAAATCATAAAGCAGACGCTTTTATCCAAACGACTCCAAAGCGGTGAATTCAAATGCAGGTCTTTAAGGAGCGGGTAGAGGTTAGCACATCTTGCTCTAGGATGCCTACAGGTAGGCTGCAGATCAAACCAAGTACATTTTGGCTCCAGCCACTACGCTGTTCTGCCTCCTCCTCCTCAACTAGCCTATCCTAAACAAACTGGAAAATGTAGCAGGAAAGACAAAGTGGGTCAATTTTGCTCGTGAGTATTTTTGGAGAGGCGCTGTCATCTGTGGGCTGACCTGGTCACTTAGAGACCCAAGGTGTACCTTAAGGAGGCCCTTCAAAGCACAATTTGGCCTAAAGCCGGTTTCTGAACAGCAGCATGTCTGGAGCAGATACAGAAGGTTCTGGTGCTACTCACCTCCTTCTCCAGAGTGGCCTCCACGTGCAGTGGTTTGTCAGCTGTGACGAAGTCCCGGCTGCTCTTCACAGATTCAGCCAGTGCGTCGGTCTCGGGAGCGTACTGCACCTTCCTGAGCATCAGCTTCACAGCGCTCCTGTAAAGGGGGTCAGGCATCTCACTGTCTACACCCCCCAATGGCTACAGTTGAAGCTGGGGTTTGGGAAAACCCAGACGTAGCCACTTTACTATCCTGGCCCTTTTATAACAGGGGTGTAACTACTGCCAAGGTAAAAACACATGGCTCCATTCCTAGATTGAAAAAACAAATTGGCAAAACGATTTGTGGACTTTCTAATCTCTTGTTTGTTGTGCTGCCTCTGCCAACGCTTTATATGAGAAGCTGAATGTCAGCGGTGGACATATACAAGTAAACAAACAAAGTCCGTTCTCAACTACAGATCATCAATATCGGGGACTTTAAATGTCCGGTCTCTCACCGTTTGCGAATCTTGGCGTCCTGGCTCTCAGCGCTGAAGGCTTTGATCTCAAACTCCACGGCACATTGCTGTAAAGCGAGAGGATGTTAGCTTAAAGGGGGAACCACCGACCGCGGCCATCTTGTAATACAAGAGAGCACTGCTTCATACATGCGTTGGGAAATATCGCAGGCTGCAAAATCCTGAGAAAGATCCTGGAAAAATTTGGAGCACGGTTGCATTGGTTTGTTTTTCGGATCACAAATCCAGTGGAGGTCAACTTCTCCAGGATCTTTCTTGGAGTGAATCCTGAGCAGCAGAAGTTGTAGAGCTTGAATCCTTCGTTTGGGCTTTACCTTGCCAGAGTCGTGAGGTCCCGGCTGAAGGCCCACTGAGCAAGGCAGGTTATCAGGAAACTGTGAAGCAGCAAGTGGTCAAGTTTAGTTAAAGGAATAATAGTATATTTATAGTATTATAGTATTATATAGTATTATATATTTAAACGTTACTTTAATGCAGCCTTTCAAACCGAGAGAAGAGGACACTTATGCCATACCACGATATTACGATATCCTAACTACCACAAACTACTGCTAAGTACTAGTAACTACCACTAACAACTACTAACTACCACTAACAACTACTAAGTACTACTAACTACTAGTGTTGCACCGATACCATTTTTTGGCCCCCGATACCGATACCGATACCCGGCTGTGCAGTATCGGCCGATACCGATACCATACCGATACCACGCCGGAAAAAAAAAAAAAAATATATATATATATATATATATATATATATACACACAAGCTTTTTTTCTTAATATTATTTAAACATTATTTCTAATACTAAAGAACTGCATACTCACTTGGATGTAAAATCATTGCTATCATGGCTTAATTACTAGTATAATTAGATAATATAGTATAACTAGAGATAATTACTAGTATGTAGCGGGGGGGGGGGGGGGGGGGGGGGATCGGGGAGAAGCCGATTACAGCTTAACCTCGTCGTCTGTGATGCGGTCATTGTCTGTCCATTTGAGCGATCTCCCGCCTGTGAGCAAGACGCGTCTCCCTCTCTCTCCTGCTTTTTCCCCTCTTCTCCTTGTTTGTGTCCGCATGGCACCCCGGGGAGCGGGGGGGGGCATGGGTGGTGACCGGGTGCGTCGCACCGGCAGGCGGACCCGCTCACTGAGTTTCCCCGCACCGGCGCGTCCGCAGGCGGAGCAACTTTTCTGTGCGCCGCGCGGCTGAACCGCGCGCCCTCCGCGTCTCCGGTGCTTTTTTTTCTTGCTTTTTTTTGGTACTTTGTCGTCGTCGCTTGTCGG
>JAOPHQ010000810.1:10000-13202 GCA_030340625.1 Merluccius polli
GAGGAGGAGGAGGAGGAGGAGGAGGAGGAGCTTCTCCTCTTAAGACGTATTCCTTCGCCTTGGATTCGGATTCGGATTTTGGCCACATAGATCCCCTTTGATTCTGGGTGCCATGGTAAGCACCCTGGAGGACCAATCAGATCGTCAGAACGAGGCAAAGAGGACTGAACACGCCATATGTACTATGTTAGTCCTGTGGTACTATGTTAGTAAGTCTGTGGTACTATGATAGTACTGTGGTACTAATGTTTACTGTGTACTATGTTTAGTACTGTTACTATGATAGTACTGTGGTACTATGTTAGTACTGTGGTACTATGTTAGTACTGTGGTACATGTTAATACTGTTGGTACTAGTTAGTACTGTGTACTATATTAGTACTGTGTACTATGTTAGTACGTGGTACTATGATAGTACTGTGGGTACTATGTTAGTACTGGTGGTACTATGTTAGTACTGTGGTACTATGTTAATACTGTGGTACTATGTTAGTACTGTGGTACTATGTTAGTACTGTGGTACTTTTAATAATGTGGTAGTAAGTTAGTACTGTGGTACTATGTTAGTACTGTGGTACTAATGTTAACACTGTGGTACTATGTTAACACTGGTACTATGTTTAGTACTGTGGTACTATGTTAGTACTGTGGTACTATGTTAATACTGTGACTATGTTAATACTATGTGTAGTATGTCAGTACTGTGTACTATTTAATACTGTGGGATATGTTACCAACTGTGTACTATGTTAGTAAAGTGTGTACTATGTGTAGATCAACTGTGGGACATTGTTAATAATGTGGATAGTATGTTAACACTGTGGTACTATGTTAAGTCCTGTGTACTATGATTAGTACTGTGGTACTTTGTTAATAATGTTGGTAGTATGTTAGTACTGTGGTAGTATGTTTAGTACAGTGTACTATGTTAGTACTGGTGGTACTTTGTTATAATGTGGTAGTATTGTTTAGATACTGTAGTAACTTATGTTGAAACATTTAGTGTACTATTTCGTACTATTTTATTACTGAGGTACTGTTATTACAGTGGTACTATGTAACAATCACTGAGGTACACATATTATTACTGTTTAACTAATTAACACAGTGTACTCATAGTTAGTACTGTTGTACTAGTTTAATACTGTGGTACTATGTCGTACAGCCGTGTGCTAGAGGTCCTGCTGTTCTTTTAATGCAGGTATAAGAGGGGCGCCCCTTACCTTTGGTTTTACCAGCAGGGGGATCGCCCTCTTGCAGGGGGGCGCAGCAGAGCATTCCTCCTCACCAAGACGGCGGAGGAAGGCTCCGGCCCAGCCCATGTACAGACCCGGCTCCCAGCTTCAAACCTGTCACACAGCCAGGAGCATCAGCACTGCCCTGCACTGTTGCCACTCGTTATATTGTATAACTACTACTCTACGTGCCTCTGCAAATGCCCCTTGGGGACAAATAAAGTGATTTGAATTGAATTGAAGACACAATAAACACACACACACACCTCACACACACACACACACACACTACAAAAAAAATAAAAATAATTAAATAATATCCACACTACATACTAGGGTTAGGGTGGAGGGTTAGGGTAACCCTATAATATAACATCCTGGTTTCATTCAAGATGTCACACACCCTGAGTAAGGTTTAGCATTGAGGTTATCATTAGTGATCATTTGTTAAGTTGCAGTTGATGAGGTATGGGAGGGGAGCTCACTTGATTCCTCCGGTGAAGGGGTCGTAGAAGTCTTCCACGATCATGTGAGCGTACCAAGACACGGCTACCAAGGTGCACACCCCCTGCACAGACCAGCCAGAAGAAATCAATTAGCACAACTACGCTAAATAACAACTCAATCAGTACAACTAGCTGACGCTAATTAACAAATCAATTAGCAATGCTAGTTAATTAGCACAACTAACTAACTAGCACAACTAACTAACTAACACCACCAGGTGTGTTACCCTATAGTGACATTACAAGTGGGGCGTGTCCGCCCTGGTGTGTGATGGGATGGATAGATCAATCTACTAGTGGATCGTAACAACTGGTAGGGTACCACACCTGGGGGTCAACTTAAAATCGGTGACGGCTTACAGTGTTATATATAGTGTTGTATACAGTGTATATAGTGTTGTATATAGTGTTTTAAATAGTGTATAGTGTTTTAAATAGTGTATATAGTGTAGTTTATAGTGTATATATTGGTTATAGTGTTGTATAGTGTTTTAAATAGTGTTAGTGTAGTTATAGTGTATATATTGCTTAGTGTTGTATATAGTGTATAGTGTTTTATATAGTGTATAGTGTTTTAAAAGTTGTATATAGTGTAGTTATAGTGTATATATTGCTTAGTTGTATATAGTGTATAAGTGTTTTATATAGTGTAATAGTGTTTTAAAT
Organism: Merluccius polli; assembly: GCA_030340625.1. NCBI lineage: Eukaryota > Metazoa > Chordata > Actinopteri > Gadiformes > Merlucciidae > Merluccius > Merluccius polli. The sequence continues at coordinate 12,408 of JAOPHQ010000810.1, forward strand.
AGTGTATATAGTGTAGTTTATAGGTATTGGTTATAGTGTTGTACATAGTGTATATAGTGTTTTAATAGTGTATAGTGTTTTATATAGTTATGTTTTATATATTGCTTATATGTTGTATATAGTGTATAGTGTTTTATATATTGCTTATAGTGGTTTGTATATTTGTATAAGTGTTTTATATAGTGTATAGTGTTTTAAATAGTGTATATAGTGTAGTTGATAGTGTATATATTGCTTAGTGTTGTATATAGTGTATATTGTTTTTATATAGTGTATTAGTGTAGTTTATAGTGTATATATTGCTTATAGTGTTGTATATAGTGTATATAGTGTTTTATATAGTGTATATAGTGTAGTTGATAGTGTATATATTGCTTATAGTGTTGTATATAGTGTATATAGTGTTTTATATAGTGTATATAGTGTAGTTTATAGTGTATATATTGCTTATAGTGTTGTATATAGTGTATATAGTGTTTTATATAGTGTTTTATATAGTGTATAGTGTTTTAAATAGTGTATATAGTGTAGTTATAGTGTATATATTGCTTATAGTGTTTATATATGTATATAGGTTTTATATAGTGTATAGTGTTTTATATAGTGTATATAGTGTAGTTTTAGTGTATATATTGTCTTATAGTGTTGTATATAGTGTATTAGTGTTTTATATAGTGTTGTTATATGTATATAGTGTTTTAAATAGTGTATATAGTGTAGTTTATAGTGTATATATTGCTTATAGTGTTGTATATAGTGTATATAGTGTTTTATATAGTGTATAGTGTTTTATAT
>JAOPHQ010000811.1:0-21479 GCA_030340625.1 Merluccius polli
TACACCTGGTTTAACCCTATTTACACTGGGTTTAACCCTATTTACATCTGGTTTAACCCTATTTACACCTGGTTTAACCCTATTTACACTGGTTAACCCTATTTACATCTGGTTTAACCCTATTTACACTGGGTTTAACCCTATTTACATCTGGTTTAACCCTATTTACATCTGTTTAACCCTATTTACACCTGGTTTAACCCTATTTACATCTGGTTTAACCCTATTTACACTGGTTTAACCCTATTTACATCTGGTTTAACCCTATTTACACTGGGTTTAACCCTATTTACATCTGGTTTAACCCTATTTACACCTGGTTTAACCCTATTTACATCTGGTTTAACCCTATTTACATCTAGTTTAACCCTATTACACCTGGTTTAACCCCATTTACACCTGGCTTAACCCTATTTACATCTAGTTTAACCCTATTTACACCTGGTTTAACCCTATTTACACTGGGTTTAACCCTATTTACATCTGGTTTAACCCTATTTACATCTGGTTTATCCCTATTTACATCTAGTGTAACCCTATTTACATCTGGTTTAACCCTATTTACACCTGGTTTAACCCTATTTACATCTAGTGTAACCCTATCTAGTTTAACCCTATTTACATCTGGTTTAACCCTATTTACATCTAGTGTAACCCTATTTACATCTGGTTTAACCCTATTTATGTCTGGTTTAACCCTATTTACATCTACTTTAACCCTATTTACACCTGGTTTAACCCTATTTACATCTGGTTTCACCCTATTTACACCTGGTTTAACCCTATTTACATCTGGTTTAACCCTATTTACCTCTAGTGTAACCCTATTTACATCTGGTTTATCCCTATTTACGTCTGGTTTAACCCTATTTACATCTGGTTTCACCCTATTTACACCTGGTTTAACCCTATTTACATCTGGTTTAACCCTATTTACATCTGGTTTAACCCTATACATCTAGTTTAACCCTATTTACACCTTGTTTAAACCCTATTACATCCAGTTTAACCCTATGTACACATGGGTTTAACCCTATTTACAGGTCTACTTTAACCCTATTTACATCTACTTTAACCCTATTTACACCTGGTTTAAACCCTATTTACCCACTGGTTCAACCCTATTTACATCTGGTTTAACCCTATTTACACTGGGTTTAACCACTATTTACATCTGGTTTAACCCTATTTACATCTAGTGTTAACCCTATTTACATCTGCGTTTAACCCCTATTTACATCCAGTGTAACCCCTATTTACATCTGGTTTAACCCTATTTACGTCTGGGTTTAACCCTATTTACATCTACTTATAACCCTTTTACACCTGGTTTGAAACCATATTTACATCTGGTTTCACCCTATTTACACCTGGTTTAACCCCTATTTACATCTGGTTTAACCCCTATTTACACCTAGTTTAACCCCTATTTACATCTAGTGTAACCCTATTTACACCTGGTTTTATCCCTCTTTTACGCTCTGGTTTAACCCTATTTACATCTGGTTTAACCTATACATCTAGTTTAACCCTATTTCACACCTGGTTTTAAAACCCTATTTACATCCAGTTAACCCTATGTACACCTGGTTTAACCCTATTTACATCTACTTTAACCCAATTTACACCTGGTTTTAACCCTATTTACACCTGGTTTAACCCTATTTACATCTACTGTATATCCCTATTTACAATAGTTAGATCAACATCTAATTTCAGAATACCGGCGCAAGGCCAGTAACTCCTCTGTAGAAGGATTTTGTGTATATGTCATTTATTCTATTTGTGTGTTTGGTAAACTGTCCCCTTCCTCCTATAAGTATAAACTTTACAAACTAGTATCTCTTGTGTGGCTCTTGAGCTGCTTGACCTAGTACATTGGTTGCTGCTTCTCCTGAATACTCATGACATTGTTATCTGAGGGGTGGGGGTGCTGAACGCGTAATTCTGGGACAGGGCCTTGACGGGCCGCATTACAACTTGTTTTTGATACTGTATAAATATGATCCAACAACCTGAATAAAGCAGAAGCATTATGATTTCAAACAGTCCCCACTGTCTCGGCTCATTTTGTTTCCCGGACGTCCGTAAGCTTCCAGGGTTCGAGGAAAGATAGTTGACTCCCCTCCAAATAGACAACAGAGGAGAGGAACAGATCACAACAGGAGGTGAGGTGGGGCGTGTGGAGCAGAGACAGACCCCCCCCACCGCACCCAGCCATACACAAGACCATGGGCTCGGGTCTGTGCATTCACTTACTCTCTCTCTCTCTCTCTCTCTCTCTCTCCCCGGCTCTCTCTCTCTCTCTCTCTTGGCTCTCTCTCTCTCTCTGTCTCTCATAAAACACCACACACACACACACACACACACACACACCACACACCCACACACACACACACACACACACCCACCACACAGTCACTGCTAGACTATCTAGCCTGCGGTGTATAGAGAGGGTGTTGCATGCTGGATAAGTGTGTTTTCCAAGGCAGCAGGACTGTGGTAACTGTTAGCCAGGTTACCACTATGCTTCTTACATACGGTTCTTCTCCCTGGCTGGGCCTGTGAACTGGTACTGATGGTGCCAACATCCAAGCAGTACAAACAAGTTAGTTCTCATTTCATTAACATAGTACACAGATCTTACTGGAAGTTTCTAATCCAACATATAAAAAATGTTTGGTCAGTAGAGCTTCTCAGGACAGAAATTCACTCCTCGTTTGCTGTTGTTCATTGCCCTTCGTTTGAAACAAAATGATGAGATTATAACAAAACAATATAGTGGTACATCAATATGAGTTTACTTCACATCTAAGCATAAATAGACTTCATTTTCACTCAAAATATACACACTTTCTCAAACAGCAAACAGATTGGCACGTCTCTGTGTTGACAGTTGCTGGTAAGCCCCAAACATAACTTTAATCAATTATTCATTCAAATCCTCTTATTCAGTTTAGCCCTGGCTCCAATCTGCCCAGACCAGAGGGATTTGTTGATGTTGCAAAAGCATAGCATCCAAATGTTGCCAAAGGGCCAGGAAATGACATTAAATCTGATAACTTTCATTCAACCAATTTAAAAGTTTTGGGCTAATTATCACATGTTATTTACAGGCTTGACTTTGTAATATACGAATAATATTCATATTCATATTTTGTAGAAGAATACTTCATTTGGTCCTCAGGGGAACATTTAAAACGAATGCCTTTGGGATTTGTAGGGATTTGTGAGACTCAACATGCGGTCTATCAGTCTTTACATGAGTATTGTGGGGAGCTATTAAAAATTAATATATTGAGCACTTAAGGCTATTTAAATTTACATTCTAGTCTAATTTTAACTCATCAAGTTGGCAATGTGTGGGAAAAAACAACCCATTTGAGAATTGTTTGGCTTATGTAAACCACTATTATGAAAACAAAATGGATGTTATGTTTGTTAAATTACTCATTATCTCTCGACGACAAGAGATTGAAACTATGCACCTAAACATGATATCTCATGAGATATGATGTCTCATAAGAATTTTGGATCACAGACAGACAGATGGAGAGACACGGACAGACAGACAGATAGACAGACATCGCTGACAGACAGACAGACTCGGTGTACAATATCCACAACTGAGACAGTCCTCAGTATACTGTATTCATCTATATATTTTTTTTCTCTCTCTATCTATATCTATATTATCTCTCGATAATAATCATTAAGAGAGGAGAGAGAGTAGTGGACATCCACATCCCAGTCTGTCAGCTGCTGTGGAGATAACAAACCTCCAGCAGGGCTAATCAAACTATCAGACACTTAATCGCCAGAGCAGTTATCAGTCACTATAGGCAAACTTTCTCTCCCAAGCTAAAGCTGTGGCGGTTAATAGTAATAGATTGCTCTATAGAGGTTGTGTCAGGCAGCAAGGCCATTCCTATAAGAGAGACATTCATTGCGTTTCATGCTAATTTGTTGCCCATACAGGGGGGCCTGTGTGTGTGTGTGTGTGTGTGTGTGTGTGTGTGTGTGTGTGTGTGTGTGTGTGTGTGTGTGTGTGTGTGTGTGTGTGTGTCTCAAAGAAAGGGGACGAGACTCGTGATTTTATCTGAAACTGACACAAACATCTATTGTAAGTGGGGTATGTTTGTGCGTACACTTTTAATCCTATGCCCATATGAAATGATTACTGTCTGCATGTGTGTGTGCACTCCATTTACTGTGTGTGTGTGTGTGTGTTATGGGTATTGGGTAGTAGGAGTTTGTGCATCTGAGCTTGAGCCGTTTTATCTTTGGTGTCTTTGTTGAGTTAGCGTGTCCTTGCTCTCTGATGTGTGCGTTTGTGTGTGCGTGTGTGTATGTGCGTGTGACCATGGCATGAATAGCAGCCTGTGTGTGAACACACATGCTCAGAGCTGGTCCCCATGATTTGCATGCTGAGACTCGAGCGCCGTAGTTAGCGGTAACACTACGTTATCTGTTAGTGGAAAATAACCCTCTTATGTCACATTGTTGTTCGGAACGGGACGGCTGTCATCATGGCTGTCTTTGCTTTTCTTCATTTTTTCGTCTAATTGGATACAGTGACCCCAGATCTCTCCTCCTCCTCCTCCTCCTCCTCCTCCTCCTCCTCCTCCTCCTCCTTTTTCCCCTTGCTCAGTGTTTTTTTTGTTGTTGCATGGCATTAAACCAAGATAAGTTGGCATTGGGTTTTAGGGGATGAAGAAATGACACTAGAAAAGAGCACTAAAGAGACAAACCTGTACCTGGTTGTACCACATGTACATGGGTTTATATTATGATGTAAAAGCTGTAAAAAAAAAAATACATTTAAAAAAAGTGTGTGTGTGTGATGCCCCCCATCACACACACACACACACTTTTTTTTTGGGGGGGGGGGGGGGGGTGCAGGGGGGGGCGTGGTCGCGGAGCACAGCGTCACTCATCAGTATATAGGCTGCAGCTGCGGTGGCGGGATCGCGCTGTGAGCAGCACTGAGGACCGGCGGCGGCGCGCGTTCACACACTCCCACTCACAGACAGTCACACACACACACACGCTCCCCCCAAACAAAGAGAAGCACGCGAGGGCTGAGCATCCAGTCCTTTTGAGAGCGAGCTGTACTGTGCAGACGCCCCCCCTCCCTCCCATCCTCCCCATCATCCACCAGAGAGAAGAAGAAGCAGCAGCAGCAGCAGCAGCAGCAGCATCAGCATCTTCATCAGAAGAAGAAGAATAAAGAAGAAGCGACCATGTCGACCAACGGCGCCGCCGCGAACGGAACCAGCGACCTGCTGCAGATCCAATTCGGCCTGATCAACTGCGGCAACAAATACCTGACGGCGGAGACCTTCGGCTTCAAGATCAACGCGTCGGCCACCAGCATGAAGAAGAAGCAGATCTGGACCCTGGAGCAGAGCGGCGGCGACGAGGCGGCGGCCGCCGCCGGCAACGTGTTCTGCCTGCGCTCCCACCTGGGCCGCTACCTCTCCGCGGACAAGGACGGCAACGTGAGCGGCGAGCGCGAGGCCGCCGCCGCCGACTGCCGCTTCGTGGTGACGGCGCACGACGACGGCCGCTGGTCCCTGCAGTCCGAGCTGCACGCGCGCTACCTGGGCGGCACCGAGGACCGCATCATCTGCTTCGCGCAGACCGCGTCGGTGGCGGAGAAGTGGAGCGTGCACATCGCCATGCACCCGCAGGTCAACCTGTTCAGCGTGACGCGCAAGCGCTACGCGCACCTGAGCGCCGCGGCGGACGAGATCGCCATCGACCGCGACGTGCCGTGGGGCGTGGACTCCACCGTCACGCTGGTGTTCCGCGAGCAGCGGTACCACCTGCAGACGGCCGACAACCGGTTCCTGCGCGGCGACGGCACGCTGGCGGCGCACGCCGACCGCAGCACGGGCTTCACGCTGGAGTTCCGCGCGGGCAAAGTGGCGTTCCGGGACGGCAACGGCCGGTACCTCGCGCCGTCCGGTCCGTCCGGCACCATGCGCTCGGGGAAGAGCGCGCGCGTCGGCAAGGACGAGCTGTTCGCGCTCGAGCAGAGCCACCCGCAGGTGGTGCTCACCGCCGCCAACGAGAGGAACGTGTCCACCAGGCAAGGTAAGGTAGGCGCGCGCGCCCAGGTGTGTCTGACGTCATGGGGCGGGGGAGGGGGGGGGGGGGGGATGATGATGATGATGGTGGTGGTGGTGGTGGTCGTTGCAGCCGTGTCTCCCTGCTCCCTGTCAGAGGAGGGGTTAATGTGATGGAATGTCTGTGTGTGTGTGTGTGTGTGTGTGTGTGTGTGTGTGTGTGTGTGTCCCGTCCTTGGAGCCTACAGAGATGAGGGCAGGAATGGCATGCATGGACACACACACACACACACACACACACACACACACACACACACACACACACACACACACACACACACACACACACACACACACACACACACACACACACACCACAAGACAATTGAACACACACACCAACCAACCACAAGACAATTGATGCCCCCCCCCCCCCCCCCACACACACACATAGGCTACACGCACACCATCACCTTGGACCTCCATGGTATTGTCATGGTAAAGGCTGGTATGCAGAACAATGGCGGACGGCCTCCATTCAGGGGCCCCACACGCAGCAGGCGACATGAGGGATGCAGGGGGAGCAGCAGCAGCAGCACACGTTCCTACTTGTGCTGCACGCTTTGAGATGGACGTGTGTTGTGCAACGACATCCAGACGTACGTGAGTTTAATCACCATTGTTGCATCCATCTCTCCCCCAGTACATGGCCCACAGGCTAGGGTAGCTAGCACGTCTGATTGGGGGGGGGGGGGCTTAATAGAAACAGCGGACATATTTTCTCAATTTTGGTTTCCACAGTCGACTGTTATGGTGGTTTAATGGGCATATTGCTCGCATGTGTGATGCGCATGGAAAATACGCGCGCATGCGAACGCCGCATCGGCCAAGAAGGAATCGTTCAGCAATTCGAATGGCCGTTTTAATTTGTCTGGTCTGCAGCTGTTTTGATTTCCGAGCTGCAAGCTGTTCTTTCTACTCCTTCGCCCCTTCCTTCCTCGGTTCCCTCCTTCCTTCCCTTCTCACTCCTCCTTTTTCCTCCCTGTCCTTACCTATGCCCTAGGCCCGACTATCCTCCCTCCACCCTTCCTCCTGACCTAAATGTTCCCCACCCTTTTCCCCCCAAATTTCTGGTTCTGGTTAACCCGTTGCCTATTTCACATCGATCCTCGTCTACCCCTCCCACCGGCTGTTCAGGACGACATGCCTCCATCCTCCAATGTGACAATGTGTGTTTAGCTTTTAGCATTAACCAATCACCGCACAGAGGGAAATACTTCATAAACTGTCAATGTGACTAAACGTTTATTCAGTGTTTGAGGTTTAATCACATTACAGTAATTTAGTAAAGACCAAGACACTGCAGCATTAAACGGTGCTGATGTAATCACATCACTAGACGTCTCCAAGTATAAAGTGTGTGTGTGTGTTTGTTCTCCTCACGTTAATGGGAAAGGTCCGATTTAGCTGCAGACTACAGTGAGTTTAATCTCAGCCCAGTCCATCCTGACATGGCTGCATGGCTGACAAAGCTTCAGGAGGAAATTGGAATTAGTAAAGGAGAGAGACGGACACCCCCCCCCCCCCCCCCCCCCCCCCTTGATGCACACGCCACAATACTAACCGAATTGTTTTCCTACATTGTTCCTATATCAGTGCCACCTGCCACCGTCATTTAGCCTTGAGATGCAAAGAGAAGGCAAAAGAAACGTGAATCGAGAGAGGTATTGTCCTAAATGCGTATACATCGGCGTTCATCTCTGCAGCGACGAAAAGCGAGAGAGGGCTCTTGATCCGAGAGATGGAGGTGGTGAAAAGGAGTAGGAGATAACATGGTGCCGGTCGCTGAATGTCTGCTATGATGAATGGGCATATGGTTAGCTTAATTGAAGCCTTGGCATTCTGTATTTAGCCGGAGCCCTGAGGAATACATCACAGTGAATACAGCACTGGGTTTCTTTCTGACAATGTTCTGGCACCGCTGTCTCTCTCTTCCCAATCCTCTCCCTCCCTCTTTCCCTCCCTCCCTCCCCCACCTCCCTCCACCTACTGTTTGTCTGTTTGTTCTGTCCCACATGGGTTTGATTTGCCGCTCATAAGTATATTTATTTGCTTTCTCAGCAAGCCGTCGGCAACGTTCGGTAACCCCACACCCACCCCAACAATGTGCTGAATTCCTAACGGTTTGCTGTATGCAAATTGACAGTTGAACGGCACAAAAAGCAACATGAGACTGAGAATGTAGAGGTTACTGTCTGCTTGTATTGCTAACTGCACCTTGGGCAGTCCCTTACTGCCCAGCGTGGTGGTTGAAAGTGGTCAGTTTGTCCAAGCGCGTTTTTTGCCAACGGTTTTGCGTAGTTCACAATTAGCAAGATTCGAGCCCTTTGCGTCATGAACACAAAGAAGGTATCCGGTTCTAGGTTCAGGCGCTGTCTGGCGAGAGGACCTGGGTCTAGGAGGGTGGGGGTGGGGGTGGGGGAATTCAGCTGTTGGACTCTGTTTGTTCCCACTGTTATCCTTGGGGCTTTGTGAAGTTCATGTTTGCCGTATCCTGGTCGGGCCCGTTCCAAATCGAAGGAGACGTAGGGGGGGAAAATGCATTTCCCCGGTCTTTCGGAGTGCGACCCCCGCATGCCCAGTACCCCAGGCTAGCTGAAATTGATGGCCTAGGTTTTTTTTTAAAAGTCTGACCGAATGGCAGTGCCTGTTGCATTGTCTCATGATGCATTGCAACAGCTGAACCCCCCTCCCCCCCTCCCCCTCCCCAGTCCAGATGTGAAAAGGAGGCATTTCCGTTGTCGTCCGGGAGGTGAAAAACGAAGCTTGCAACATTCACACGCGCGCGACGTCATGCCTCAGGAATATATCCCCACGTTTGTCCTCTTTTTAGACATCCTGATGCAGAACCTCATGCAGGCTCATGGTCCCACCGGGCGCTGCGAGGACCACATTGCCCTGGAGGCAGCTTACTGACCCCTCAATGGACCGAGGGATCCAATTTTACGTCAATCGACTCCCAGCTCAATGGGCTTTTAAGTGGTCGGCCGTGCCCCCTCCTCCTCCTCTTGGTCATAATTTCTAACTGCCAGCGACCACTCAGTGTGCCGTCTCTTGTCAGTCCTAATGGATGAGACGCCACACCGTATACATGTTTCCGGTTAGTCCACTTAGTAGCGCTGCCTGTGACCAGGCTTAGTGACTTGAGTCATCGTCGGCAGCTGGACCTTTTCCGGAAGAATGACCGAAGCAGATGTTTAAGTGTGTGTGTGTGTGTGTGTGTTGGGGAGGGACGCCACTTGTGTCCCTCTTTATTTATGATAATCTCGACTCATAAAGGGACGCTCGAGGACGAGGCCAATTCCTTGCATATCTTTCCGGCGATTAAATGCATTATATTCTCCTCCACCCCCCCCCCCATCCTTTGCCAAGTAATCACACTGTAATTACAGATAAAAGAGTTGATTTTGAAGCATTGGTGGTCAGGACGCCTCCGGGCAAGAAGAGCCCACCGCCGCTCCTTTTGAATCTGTGCTTGGCTTGGACCCCAGCCCAGCACCCTCACTGTCTGCCGCCCGCCGGCAGGAAATGAGACACGCGCACCCGCTGCCAGTGGCCACCAACTAGACCTAGCTCTGACCTTGGCTGCGGTGTGTTAATCCCTTCAGGCCCATGGGGGGATGACTTGAGTCTCATGCGACACACACACACACACACACACACACACACACACACACACACACACACACACACACACACACACACACACACACACACACACACACACACACACACACACACACACACACAGGGCTGACTGAAGCTTGCTGTATGCCATTTTGTTGCTCTTAGGTGTGTATTCATTTTTAGGTGTGTCCATTAATGACTCCCTTGGATGTGTGTAGGGACCTCCGGTGTGTGTGTGTGTGTTGGCTGTGTTAATGTGCTCCCATCCGCAGTAGCTGGGCCGGTGCCAGGGGAGCCGCCTGATGTGCTGTGAGCACCAGGGGCCAATTCTCTCCCTCACCCTCCCCCCCTCATGTGTTGTGTTACAGCTGGCTGCCTCTCTCTCTCTCTCCCCAGTGAGTCCTTGTGTTTCACTTTGGGCACAATCATGCCCGCTCTTTTCGAGCACATGACTAGATGACTGTCAATTTAGCTGCACATCCAACATGGGACACTTCAATACAGGCTAGCCTAGCTGGGGAACTGGGTCAGGGTTTAATACCAATTGCCAAGTGGATGGGAGTATTGATGTACAATAGTTGAAATCCAAGGTCAGCGAATACGTGTGTGTGTGTGTGGGTGTGTGTGTGGGTGTTTATCTCCCAACTGTCATGCTTGTTATCCATATTGCATTTTGTGTTTGCATTGGCACACACTGTGTGTGTGTGTGGGGGGGGACTTGTGCTGGATCAGAACAAAGTTCTCGCTTCCTTGTTTGTTCCCCAGCTGGATGCCTGTAGAACAATAGCGGAGACAAACACTCATTTTCTCGCTACTAACACACTAGCCATTTCAGACAATCGTACGTGACACAATGGTGCTCGGTCACAGCAGCCCACCGCCGCTGCTGCTGCGTTCTGCTGGCTCACCGGTTGCCATGCCAACCGTCTGTACCCACCACTGTCAGCCTGACGCTAAGATGGAGGGGAGGCTTTCAAGAAGTGTATGTGGCGGCGGGGGAGTTGCATCTTTGGGAGCAGTTTGTGGATGAAAAAAATGGAATGTGTGACCCCATTTCCTATAAAATGGCTTTCCCTGAAATTCACAAACTATGCGCGCACAGACATCAACAGCAGGCAAGCCAGCCTTGACTTCTGCGCGGCTCCGTCGGTCCCCGTTAACCTTGTGGTGTTCAACGTCTACACCCGTGTTTTGCTAGCCTTGTGCTTATCTGTGTGTTTTTCCCACCTTTTTTTTTGTGGGAGTGTAAAATGGCTCCTTCGTGTTCCTCCACATGGAGCAGTCCTCCAGAAAGAAGGCCAAAATAATCAGAAGTATCCAGGATCTTGACAAAGGAAATAAATTACATCCAGATAACTACGTAACTCTAGTGCTGACTCGTGAATAGAGGCTGGTTTTGCATAGTTACTCGTCATAGCTCGTCTCGGGACTGAAAACAAGCGGTTCCTACCCAAACTTGTTTTTCCTCAGCGACACCGTGGTCGGAAAAAACGATGATTCACCGTACAGAGGGGGCAGATGACATGACGATGTTTATAGAGGCAGTTCCCCTGTTTGTTTGTTTAAAACCCCTGCTAGGACTTTCAATAAACAAGTTTGAGATGTTTAAAATGTCCAGTGTTCGATGGCCGGACCTTGATGTTTGGAATAATGAAGCTGGTTGTGTCAATCACTTCAACAAAGCTATAGCGTTTCATCCAAACTATACTGTAATTCCTTGTATATTACACGTACATCATGGTCTTTATTGGTCTGGTACTACAGTAAGCAGTATACTTGACCAATTTTAAGCCCACGTTCTTTTTGTTCGGCGTCTCTGGCTCTCTCTCTCATTACTATTGATCTTTTTTTCTTGGAACTGCCCCCTGCTATTCTTGATCTTTCGCAAGTCGGTTAATCTCTGCCATGTGGTTCTCATCTTGGTCAGTTGTGTGTGTGTGCGTGTGTGTGTGTGTGTGTGTGTGTGTGTGTGTGCGTGCGCGTGCTTGTGTGCACGTCCTCATTCAGAAACCGTATCTGAGCAGGCACTCTGCAGGAGAGGGGACTTTTCTCCCCTTCTCCCGGCGCTAAATGAGAGCAGTGCTTCTTCAGAGGGCCAGCAGGCTTAGGTAATGGGGCCCCCCCTCTATCATAACATGTCATAACACCAGGACGGTTTTAGTCAGATTTATCTGCCCCGGTAGCCACACACACACACACACACACACACACACACACACACACACACACACACACACACACACACACACACACACACACACACACACACACACACACACACACACACACACACACACACACACACACACACACACACACACACACACACACACACACACACACACACACACACACACACACACACACACACACGCACGCGCACGCACGCGCGCGCGCAGCCCTCTTGACTCCTACCTACCCCTTGTCTTTAAACTCCACTATCACTTGACCCTGATCAACATCAATCAACACATTGCTCGTTAATGATATGAGGATCACCGACGAGGGAATGGCAACTTCAAACTAAAGCTGTGTCACAAACTCCTGCATATTTCTTTCAGATGGCCGTGGGCCAAGTAGAGCTAAGTTTATGTCCGTTTGAAAGTCTTTTTGAAATCTGTGGCGTATGGGAATGGTTTAGAAGGACTCCATGTTGCTTTCTCAATGACGCCTTGCTTTCTCTTGGTCATGACTCCTCCCCTGCCCTCCCCCAATGGGCTGCTGGTCTGTCTCTCTGGTCCTCATGTCTGGACCATGCCCCCCCCCCCCAACCCCCCCAGGGGCCGTCACAACCCATGACCTCATCCTACATAATGGCAGCCATTGTTGTGTGTGTGTGTGTGTGTGTGTGTGTGTGTCATACAATAAATGTTTATATGGATTCTGTAAGAGGGGTCGAGATGGGTGGGTGTACAGTTTCTGTGTGTTTTGTCTGGCAGCTCATCTCTATGGGTGGCTCATGTTTGTTCACTCGGTGTGTGTGTGTGTGTTTCTAATGGTGTTGATGGGTTTTTAACAAACTCTGGACCACCATGTACATACAGGCCACCAATAAAATGTATGGCATAAGTGGCCTACATCTTTTATTTTTTTTTTTACAAATGGATGTTTTTTTCCTCCTGTCTGGCACACGAAAGCCAATATTTGCCTCTTAGTTGAGTGTCTGTCTCATCCTTTCCCGCATGCATTACAGTTTATCTGATAGTTGATTCACCTCCTGAACTCTTCTGCATTGATGCGAGGTGAGGTCAGCGTGGTTATGAGGAATGGACCATTTAGTCCGTTGACTTCCTGAAGGCAGCATCGTGCACATTCAGCACATAACCATGTGCCTCAGGTTCCTCCACATGAAGACAATGTCACCATTTAACGATTTGACCTTTTTTTTTTAGAATTTTGTAGTGGGCGGGCATAGACTGACTGCATTTCAGGCTAGCGGTGAACAGGATCTCCTTTTTGTACCTCTTGTCATCACTGCAAGCTAAGTGCCGAGTCCTTCACTTACAGGAAGTCCTTCTGGGTGAGAATGGCCTGCTGTGATTGGGTTGGCAATATGTTTTCTAGATTTAGTTTTGTTTCTTGATTGGAGCTGTAGCCAAAACATTGGCTTAGTGACTTCTGCCATGTTTGCCTGTGTCTGCACAGGAGGACTGCCGGCTCACAGCAGCTGTCTGTATTCAGTGAACTTTGTGTGTGTTTATAATCCTCTAATCCACAGCAGTCTGAAGTTGCTCATTTAGGTTCTCTGATCCTAACGAGTGGTTAGATGTGTAGGGTGTGTGTGTTGATGTCTGTCTCTCTCTTGGCTGTGTTTATGGACCCTTTGAATCTGCAGTGGGTGGTATTTGCCTTAATTGCAACTAATCTTCCCATCCTTGCTCCCACCCAGGCATGGACCTTTCAGCCAATCAGGACGAAGAGGGAGACCAGGAAGTGTTCCAGGTGGAGATATGCCGCGAAAACAGGAAGTGTGCGTTCCGAACAGCCGCCGGAAAATACTGGACCCTCACCGCGAACGGTGGACTTCAGTGCACCGCTTCTACCAAGTAAGGCAGGATCTTACACACACACACATGGGCTTCACATGCCATATAATATGAGCAAGGAAGAAACCCTGAGAAGGAACGAGTCAGTTAACATTTATTTTTCCTTTTTTTTCCTGCCTGGCATATTGTACCATGGCATAGAAAATGGACCACAATGTAGTCTGCGACGACATCTTACTTCACAACCTGCCCGGTACACATGGCTCATCAGCTAGAGAGACACCGATTTTATATCGGTGACCCTAAACATTCAGCGGTTCCTTGTTGAGCATCTCACCATCTCACTCCCAGCAAACATGCACCACGCCTCCACTGATAACCACCGATGTCTCCATGTAAGAGCCGGTGAGCGGCGCAGAGGAGGAGGGAGTCTGCATGTCTGCTGCTGATGATGTGTGTTAATGGGGGGAGAACTTGATACCAGGACCGCCGCAGCTCAAGGGCATCAGTCCACTCTCTGGTAATGTGATCAGAAGTGCGCTGTGTACATTGTTTACAGAAGTCTGGAAAGGATTTGTTGGCGTACAACACAGAGCGAGACGTTCTGTTTTCTACGCCCCGGTATAACATCAGGGTTGTGTTCAGCCTGGTGGTGGGTGCTGGCTTTTGACCCATTGGTCCTGGCTTGACCTCTGACCCCTCCATGCATCTGGAGGAGTTTCCCTTTGAGGCCCCAGATGTTTCACTCAATCTTTCAGTTGAGCCTTTTTATCGATCAAAGGATTTCTTTCCTCCTTTTGAGAACGGAAAGTACCTCCTTTTTTTTATGGCATGATCTGCGTCAGGACATTAATCTGATGCTAAAGTGGGTTGGCGGGTGATGGCGTGTTTTAAGGGTCCCTCTGGCATCCAAAAACATCTGTTTTGTATGAAGATTTCCAAAACTTAAATTTGGAAATGTGAACGAAAAATAATGTAATGTAAAATCCAGGCATAAGACACTTTTAGCACAACAGCCATATTCAACATGGTCCTGATGAGATTTTGTGTGCTGGTCGTTTCTTGGTTTTCAGCCTTTTTTTAAAGAGTGGAGAGAACAAAGCGAGGGGTGGACATTGAAGGATCGCGGTACAAGCACACACACTCTGCAGCCATTCTTCAGATTTGAGTCACTCCTCTCCACATGGGCAACCACACACACGGCTCCCTACGTCGTTGGAAGGAGGGGGGGAGATTAATTTCATCCCCTTTGCATTCCTTGCGTTGACCTTTAGCGGGTCGGGAGAGCGGTTGAGAAAGTTCCTTCGCACTTTTCCGAACCGTCTCCGTTTTCTGTGTATAGAGTAGAAGAGAAACCCCCCCCCCCCCCCCCTGGAAAGAAAGGCGTGGTCATCAAGTCCAAATCGCTGGGTTTCGTCCTTCGGGAAACCACGTCGGAAAACCAAAAACTCTTCCTTGTTAAGCATGTACTCTCATGTGAGCACAGACTCCACAAGATACCCGTGTCTTTTGAATCGAGGCTCCGAGGGAACGCACTAACACCCCTTATTAAATCCAGCTATCCAATTACCTGTGAATGATTGGGAAAACAAGGCCGGGGTTCTTTAGGGGATTGCGGCGCACTTGAGGCGTTTCGTCATCGGACTTCTGGATCCTAACTAGATGACTTACCCTACCTGCTCTCCCCCACGTCTCTGTCCATCTCTCTGTCTCTCTCTGTCCGTAGGTCCCGCCAACTGCTACTTTGACATCGAGTGGCGTGGGAAGAGGCTGACTCTCCGGGCCGCCAACGGCAAATACGTGGCAGCCAAGAAGAATGGCCAGCTGGCCGCCACCATCGACTCTGCAGGTCCGTGTGCCGTGCGTCAGTCGCCACGCCTCAGTCCACCGACTACTCAAAAAAACAAATGCAGTTGCCGACTACTGGTCTAGCTGTCAAATATGGCGAGACAGAATTGGATATAGGAATAGAAAAATGTCGGAGGCCCCTCAAAGACATCTGGTCTATGTTTGATGTAACCAACTGACATTTTGAAATCGGTAGCATTAGCCAGTGGCATTAGTGAGTAAAGCTGAACTCTTTAGAAACGGTTTTTGTTGGACACATAAAACATTTTATCCCTCACCTGTTCTCCGCCTCCCAGGTGAGTCCGAGGAGTTCATCATGAAGCTGATCAACCGGCCAATCATCGTGCTGCGCGGCGAGCACGGCTTCATCGGCTGCAGGAAGGTGACCGGCACCCTGGACTCCAACCGCTCCACCTACGACTACTTCACCCTGGAGTTCAGAGACGGGGCCTACAGCCTGCAAGGTCAGTCCCTGGCGGATGG
The DNA here is from genome assembly GCA_030340625.1 of Merluccius polli. NCBI lineage: Eukaryota > Metazoa > Chordata > Actinopteri > Gadiformes > Merlucciidae > Merluccius > Merluccius polli. The sequence goes on from JAOPHQ010000811.1 coordinate 16,076, forward strand.
GCTGCTCAGAGTCACAGTGTCAGGGACCAGATAGCTTACTGAGGGAGACAGTGTCAGTGACCAGATATCCTACTGAGGGAGACCGGATATCCTACTGAGGGAGACAGTGTCAGGGACCAGAGACGGTGTCAGGGACCGGATAGCCTACTGAGAGACAGTGTCAGGGACCAGAGAGACGGTGTCATGGACCGGATAGCCTACTGAGAGACAGTGTCAGGGACCGGATAGCCTACTGAGAGACAGTGTCAGGGACCAGAGAGACGGTGTCATGGACCGGATAGCCTACTCAGAGACAGTGTCAAGGACCGGATAGCCTACTGAGAGACAGTGTCAGGGACCAGAGAGACGGTGTCAGGGACCGGATAGCTTACTGAGAGACAGTGTCAGGGACCAGAGAGACGGTGTCATGAACCGGATAGCCTACTGAGAGACAGTGGTCAGGGACCAGAGAGACGGTGTCAGGGACCGGATAGCCTACTGAGGGAGACAGTGTCAGGGACCAGAGAGACGGAGTCATGGACTGGATAGCCTACTGAGAGACAGTGTCAGGGACCGCATAGTCTACTGAGAGACAGTGTCAGGGACCAGAGAGACAGTGTCAGGGACCAGAGAGACGGTGTCAGGGACCGGATAGCCTACTGAGAGACAGTGTCAGGGCCCGGATAGCCTACTGAGAGAGACGGTGTCAGGGCCCGGATAGCCTACTGAGAGAGACGGTGTCAGGGGCCCGGATAGCCTACTGAGAGACAGTGTCAGGGCCCGGATAGCCTACTGAGAGAGACGGTGTCAGGGCCCGGATAGCCTACTGAGAGACGGTGTCAGGGACCGGATAGCCTACTGAGAGAGACCTTGTCAGGGACTGGATAGCCTACTGAGAGAGACAGTGTCAGGGACCGGATAGCCTACTCAGAGAGACTGCGACCCGATAGCCTCCTGAGGGAGACAGTTTTAAGGGACTGGATAGCCTACTGAGAGAGAGAGACAGCGGCAGGGACTTGGTACTCTATTAAAGGTAAAGGACGAGGATATGGTCTGTGGAAATTGTTTAAAGTAATCGCAATAACATGTGGTCCCAAGTGTTTCCGATCTGTATGCCAAGGTGAAACCATGAATAAACTTGACAAATGGGTACAGTTTTTGACTGGATGGTTAGTCTACCAGAAGGTAATGGTCAAAATCTATTCAAATATAAACATGTCAAAGGCAACATGGTCCACCAGCAGAGCTAGACGCAGTGGAAAGGGGGATTGACCAAAGAGACAAAGGGGATGAATCAGTTATGCAGTTATCCTCGTGAAACACTTATTTATTCATGACATTTATTCGAAGGAGGGAGTAACTTGCGTTTACTTTCCTCCGAAGGAATTGCGCGAAGCAAGAAGGAACGTTCATTTTCACTCGCGTTTTTTAATGAACCGTTCCTTTTCTTTTTATACCTGCTTCTGCCAATGGCACCCTTGCCCCACGTTCTCCCTCGTACATTTCCTACATTGCCGTCTTTCTCTCTCTCTCTCCCCCTCCCTCCCTCCCTCCCCCAACTCTACAATTATCCGCAACTCTACCTCTTTGTACTGCAGTTTTTTTTTTTTTGTACAATCTTCATACTTTTGGTCGCGCGTCATACTTTAATTCTTTTCTCTCTCTCGCTCCCTTTACCAAAGTGTTAGTTTTTTAAAATGTTTTTTTCCTTTTGTTTCAAGATAAACCGTTGGTTTGGCACCATGTACTGTATGTAACGGCTGAGGAAGTAAAAAAAAACCCATCTAAAAATCTACAATTGCTCTCTCTCTCTCTTTCTTTCTCTCTTCCCTCCCCCAGACTCCACCGGCAAGTACTGGATGGTGGGCAACGAGCAGTCGGTGGTGAGCAGCAGCGACACGCCCGTCGACTTCCTCTTCGAGTTCTGCGACTACAACAAGGTGGCGGTGCGCCACGTGGCCGACGGCAAGTATCTCCGCGGCGACCACGCCGGCGTGCTCAAGGCCAACGCCGACGACCTGGAGTCGGCCACCCTGTGGGAGTACTGAGGAGGGACCGGGGGTCCGCCCTGCCGCACGTCTACCTATCCAACCCACCCCATCCCCCCCCCCCCCCCGCGCTCCTCCCGCAATATCTTATCACCTATTACCTGTGACTTTGTCAACGATGAACTGCAGAGTGAGAGAGAGGGGGGGGGGGGGGGGCTGGGCGTGGCAGGTAGAGGTAGAGTGAGAGAGGAAAGGCGGAGGAGAGGGAGCGAGACAAACAACGACAAAGGGAAGCGGCGCCGTCTCTACCTCTACTCCTCTTCCTCCCTCCCCTGCTCGCTCTCCTCTCTTCTCCTCTCCTCCACCATGCCCCCGCTTCTTCTCAGCTTCTTTGGTTATTTTTTTGTATTTGTATGTTATTGGTTGCCATAGTTACTGTGGGGGCCCTGCACTTTTTTTTTTTACCCCCCCCCCCCCCCCCCCAGCCCTCACTCCCATCTGGAATCGCTGCTCGACACTTAAGCCAAGCCTTATAAATACCCCCCCCCCCCTTCCTCCCTCACCCTCAGTCCCCCACTGCACACCCCCTCCCCCCGCAAAAAAAATAAAAGCATATTCCTTTCTCAGAAGCAGAGCAGAGTTGCATTTAAAATGACCTCCCCCTCCTCAACACATGCACACTTATATATAATATATCCTCCTCCCCTCCCCCCCTCCTCCCTGCCCCTAGTCTACAGCATCTCAATAGTTTAATATGAGCAGCACACGGTGGCAGTATTTATGGTGTGTGTGTGTGTGTGTGAGTGAGACCCGGTCTGGTGGATCCGTTTGCAACCGACAGGACTTCTCTGCGGCAGAACCCCCGGTGGGACCGTCCCAACTGGATGAAGCTCGGCGACCGGCCCGGCCGTTCTTCTGCCGTTGTTGATGTTGCGGTTGTTGCAGCGGAGACTGAATGGCGTCGATTAAAATAATAGGATTCGTGTTTAAGTGTGGGTCCCAACCGGTCTCCGTTTTGACACGGTTGGGTTTCATAGAAGTGGTTTTGTATGTTGTCCGGAGTGAAAAGCAGCGTGTGTGGATGATGTATGTGATATAACCGAAGTGGATGTCATGGCGGCAACGCTAAAAATAAGTCGATATGATATAACCGTTTTAAAGACCACTTCTCATCTCATTGAAAGCCAGTTTCCTTTGTGTCGTTTCGCCCGCCCGCTTTCTCATTGGCTGGGCAGTATGAGTGTGATGTCCTGGACCGAACGGGATGTAGGAAGTATGGCGTGGCGAAGGAAAAGCCTTGTTTTCCGCTTCCTCCCCCTTTCCACCAATCAGAACTATTGTCTGAGTCCAGAGCACGTTTTGTGTTTACCGCACTCCTCTGTACTTTACTGGAAAAAAAACACGTTTTTTTTTTTTTGGTGCTATATCCAAGGCACAGGCAATTATCAACGGCAAATGTAGTCAATTGCAACCAGAGCTAAAAAGAAAAAGTAAAGAAAGAAAGCTGCTTCCTAAATCCTTGCCTCAACGTGTGCCTCTTCTCTTCTCCCTGGGGTTTTTTTATCCAAACCCAAACTCCCCGGTGATTTACTGACAAACTTTATTTTCTGCTTTATTTTCAAATGTGAGCTGACCAAACTAAAAGCGGGCGCGTCTCTTAAACCGAACACGCGTCACTGCATACAGAGGTCCTTTAAAAACTGAAGGTGACTAAACAACCGTACATATTGACATCATTGCCATCGCCGATACACTGTAACAGTGCCCTGTTGACCTAAATACGAGTATTTTCTGTTTGTTTAATCCCCCCCCCCCCCCCCCCCCCCCCCCTCATCCTACGGGCGGGGCTGAGCCAGGGATTAGTTAGACCCCGCCTGGATGGGGGTCTGTGCGTCTGTTTTTGTTGGATGTGGGTGGGGGGGGGGGGGGGGGGGTGGTGAGAAAGATGCTTATTTTATATTTAGAGATCATTTTTTTCATTCTGTAAAATATCCTTTTTTTCCTGAAAGAGGCCACACCGTTGGACCGGGATAGTGACCTGGCAGGGATGCTTCAGGTGTGACACCTAGCACCTTTAAGGTGCTAGATGTTTGAGCGACTGCTCTTTCGTTTTGTCCGATATACATCTCAACGCGTGTGTTTTATCACTTCTGTACGTGTACAAGTGTGATTTTCCCCCGCATTACATCCCAACACCTTGTGTCTTGGGCCATGTGTCCGACCTCTAGGCCTGAGCGAAGGGGGTAACTCTTTAACCCAAAGGGCCCCCGCTGGTGGGGAGCAGAGACTGACATCACCTGTGCCAAGGTGATGTCAGTCTCTGCTTCTGATTGGTTCAAGGTTGCCAAGGTGATGTCAGTATGGTTTCATGATTGCGTTTTGGTTCCTTTTTATTTTCCTTCTGGTATACAAGTATTTTCCTACTAGGGAGTGAACTGAAATGCTCGCTACCATTCCTCTTGTTGATGCACAAAATAAATATAAGATAAAACCAACAATACATATCATACACAACCTCACCCATCCCCCCCCCCCCCCCACCCCCCCACCCACCCCCAGTGTCTCATCCTGCAGGCGCTGCAGAGAAGGGAGGAAAATCACAATGTTGGTGAGAGTGGTTCCTGGCAGATCGTGATCTCCATGGCAACCCGGGCGCAGACACGTGGAAGTATAAACATGTGGTAATGACTGTGCCTTTACTGAGCTTAGTGGCCAGTAGGAAAAAAATACGACAGATATACAATTAAAATGAAAATACAGTCCACATCTTTGCTTTGTATAACTGGAACCTCCTTTTGTATTATTATTATATTTATATAATTCTTTGATATTTGGTTTGAAATCTTCTCCTTGTGCCATTGGTTCACCTGAAATCCAACGACCAATAAAATAAACTGGGATTCGGAACACTACTCTGTTGTCCTGGCCTGTTTGTATGATTATCATATCTTTTTCTGACTTTTGCGCTGTTTAGTTCAATCAAATCTTTTCTCTTTTGGTTCACCGGGTTCCCTGCACACTTTCTTCGCCTCATTTCACCTCCAAATTCCTCCCATCCCCGCCTGCTCTTCTGTACCGCAGTCACAACATTATGATGAGGTCTCGGTCTCGCAGCCGCTCTGCTGCTGTGATAACGGACACGACTGCACATACCTTGCAGCTCGCACATTCTGACCCTAGCGGTCCCACGTGTTGATGGAGCAGATGGTGCGTGTGTGTGTGTGTGTATAAACGCATATTTTCCCACTGTCTCCTGAATGGAGCCTTTGTGCTGAAACATTTATTCTGACACACACACACACACACACACAGTGTGGTAATGTAATGATGGAGGCTCCAGAACAGGTCTCTAATCCATTTTCTCTGGTCGACTTGCAGATCCCAGGGAACATCCAACATGGCAAAACAAACACACACACACACACACACGCGGCTCC
>JAOPHQ010000812.1:0-10619 GCA_030340625.1 Merluccius polli
AACTGTAGGCACAATTCACTGCACAGCACTCTTTTTGCAGAACTTTAAACACAACTCGCTGCTTACACTCAATTGCCAAATTTCCAAAACACTCCTAGCAAAATTATACACATGTATGGCTATTATTTACACTATTTTGCCAACTGTCTGGCACACTTTCACATGTGAAAACAATTTTAGAGAATTAGTTCACTTTGCAATCAGCCTAAGCACTATAAATAAGCCACAGGTAAGCTGTCTGTGTGGAGTACAATGGAAGGAGCAAGAAGAGTAAGAATCAGAGGAGGCCGAGGAAGAGGACGTGGAGGTGAAGGAGTTGGAGGAAGAGGACGTGGACGTGGAGGTGAAGGAGTTGGAGGAAGAGGACGTGGAGGTGAAGAAGCAAGAGGGAGAGGACGTGGAGGTGAAGGAGTTGGAGGAAGAGGACGTGGAGGTGAAGAAGCGAGAGGGTTAGAGGAAGTTAGAGGAAGAGGACAAGGAGGAGGACGAGGAGGGGGAAGAGGAAGGGTAAGAAGAAGAAATAGAATAACTGATGACATCAGAGCAACAATAGTGGACCATGTCATAAACCATGGAATGACCCTGAGGGAAGCTGGCCAACGGGTTCAGCCTAATTTGAGCCGCTACACTGTAGCGAGCATCATTAGGACATTTCGAAATGAAAATCGGTAAGTACAGTCACATTGCACTAAGATTTGTAGCACTGCCCTACTCTAATGAGAAACACAACAATACCATACATGCAAAAATTCTGAAATTGTTACTTTACAGAATTGCTAGACGTCCAGATGTTGGGGGCAGAGGAAGAATGTTCACTCCAGAGCAAGAGCCCCATATAGTGAATATGGTGATTGCCAATAACGCAATAAGACTACGCGAAATACAGCAGCGTATAATTGATAATGACACCATCTTCCAAAATATACGCAGTGTGAGCATGTCAGTACTAAGTCGTGTACTTGCCCGCAACAGAATAAGGATGAAACAAATTTACAGAGTTCCTTTCGAAAGAAATAGTGAACGTGTGAAGCAACTGCGATATGAGTATGTGCAGGTAAGCTATAGTGTCATTGGTTCTGAATTTCGAAGTGCATAGGCTACTGTAGGAGCCAAATCCACTGTTATGGGAATGTATATCTTTTGTTATGACTGTAGGTGGCGCTGTGGGCATGAAAGTCCCAGCAATAAAGGTAGAAGGAAATTTGTTGTTGTCAGGTGTGTGTGACCCGGAAGGGCAAATGGTTTTTGACTGCTTTGGCACGAGTTGGAATTGTTGTTTGGTGTATGAAGAACCGTGATGCAAATAAACCTGGTTTTTGGATCAACGCAAAATACAAGCAAAGTGTGGACTCGTTTTGTCATGCGCGTCAGACAGGTCAGTCTCGGGTCAAACTCCCTCAGTAGCTCGTATCAGACAAGCTCCTTTAACATTAGTCAAAAACCAGCAACTTTGGACTTCGGATCGGAAACTTCGGCACGCTTGGGACGCACCGGAGGCATCGCAGGAGGAGAGCGGCTGGCAGGTGTGGGATCTCGGCAGGTTGGAGGACGGTGTGGTTTCGGGGCTGTTGCACGGCAGGAGCTAAGGCTAACGCGGACGCGGCTAGCGAGCATTGGATCAGCTGATCGTCGCCCGGCGCCCAACGTGTAAGGTATTTGTAGCGCTACACCGTAATGGCCATTTAAATCGTGTGCACACGTAAAACCCAATGCATTGGTTAACGATTTGAACAGAACTCAGACTTTGCGTTGACTGACTGAATCGTAACTATTTTCGGAGTGACTGGTTGTCATGGAGATGCAGGACGCTGCGCCGGACAATACCGGAACTGACATGCGGACTGCTAGTCAACCGAGCAGTGTGACGAGCGGATTAGAACCGCAAACTCAAAAACGAGTGATTAAACTCACTGCTAAAGCACTTGCCGAGAAATTGGACAGGTTGCAGACTATTAGAAAGGCAAGGTTGAATAAAGCAACCACCATAAGAAAAACGATTCAAGGTTACATGTCAAATGGTGAAAAAACACAGGTACAAAATGCTCTTGGGGAACTGATGGGTGTGTGTGAAGATGTGAAATGCATTCATGAATCTTTGTTGTTTCTATTACCCTCTGATGAAGCAGAAAAACATGAAACATGGTTTAAAGCAAAGATGATGTTTAATGATGAGTGTGTCAATGATGTCAAAAAGTGGATTTCTGGCAATGAAGGTTGTGTTAAAGCCAATGAAAACGTTGAGGATGACATAAAACCTGATGACAGTGTTTCAAACATTGGGAGTAAATGTTCAGCCAAGACTGGTGGCAGTGGTGGGTCTAGTACTGCATCCTCTGCACGAGTTAAAGCTGAGGCAGAGAGAGCTGCACTGGTTGCTCGTGCTGCAGCTTTAAAGGAGCAGCATGCCTTGGAGGAGCAGGAGCAACAGTTGAGAAGGAGAAGGGAGCAACTTCAGGTGGAGGCTGAATTAGCTGCATCTGCTGCTAAACTGGCAGTGCTGCAGGCTTCAAGTGGGAAAGGCTCTCGAGCAGCCTCAAATGGCATGAATTCCTATTTGGAAAGGGAAAGGAGGAAACCTGAATCAAGCTTTGTCCTGAACCCTATGGCAAATTAATACAGGTCTGAATCATGGAAATCGACACAACAACCACACGATTCAACAAAATGGATGCTGCCATCAGACAAACCGCCATCAGTGATTGTGCAACAAAAGGAATCTGAACAACGGTTTCAAACTGTTTCAAACCTTGAATACATCTCCAAGGAACTGGAACCAGGAAACACGATAAAAGGAACATCACAGTACTTACCTCGGCATACAGCAAAAATGCACTCAAAGGAAGAAGAAGCCCATTCTACAAATCAACAGTTAAGATCTCAAAGTCTGCCTCCAGATCTACTAACCATAATGCACCGGCAAAATGAAATCACAGCTGCCCTGGTACAGCAGCAACGCTCGCTGACACTTCCATCACGAGAAATTCCCATATTTGATGGAGATCCTCTTCAATATGGAGCGTTCATCAAGGCTTTTGAGCAAGGAGTGGAGGAAAAGGCAGGACAGGCTGATTGCTTGTACTATTTGGAACAATTCACAAGAGGGCTACCAAGAGAACTTGTGCGCAGCTGCCAACATATGGACCATGAGCGTGGCTATGCTCTGGCAAAGGCCCTCATTCAAGACCATTTTGGAAATCCATACAAAATAGCAGCAGCGTACATGGAAAGGGCTTTGGCTTGGCAGGCAATGAAAACGGAACAGCTGAAAGAACTCCGGGCCTTCTCCTTATTCCTGCGAGGGTGCTGCAATGCATTGGAGGAGCTGCAATACCTGGAGGAACTGGACATGCCTGTGAATATGAGAGCCATCGTCACTAAATTGCCATACAAAATGAGAGAACAATGGAGGACAACAGCACATGACATCATGGAAAATGCTCACCGCAGAGCTCAGTTCGTTGACTTGGTCAAGTTTATTGAGCGACGTGTCAGAATCATTTCTGACCCTCTCTTTGGTGACATTCAAGACCCGTTACCTGCTAGGGCTGGGATAAAATCAAGTACCAGGTTTAACGCTCCAACTGTCTTTAAATCACAGCCCAGAGACAGAGTAAGGGGAAATGTTATTGCCACCACAGTGACATCTATGGACGTGTCAAAAGCAGACGACCAAACAGCAGATCCTAGAAAAGAGGAAAATGGATGTTTGTGTTGTGCTCGAGGTCACTCATTGGAGGAGTGCAAACAGTTCAAAGGAAAAAGGCACAAGGACAAAATTCAGTTTCTAAGGGAAAAAGGAATTTGCTTTGCATGCCTGTGTGTTGGACACATGAGTCGAGACTGTGGGAAGCGCTCAACCTGTAAAGTTTGTGGTCAATCTCATCCTACAGTACTGCATATTAAAAGGCAAACACCTCAGGAGGAACCATCTAAAGACGTCCCTATGCCACTCAAAACATGTGGACACACAGGGGCCGGTATGGACCGATGTGTGCTATCCATATTGCCTGTACAGGTGAAACATGCAAAGGGAAATCACATCATAAAGACATATGCCTTTTTGGATCCTGGAAGCTCTGGAACATTCTGCTCAGAAAACCTCATGCGTAGGCTCAATGTAACAGGGAGAAGAACAAATTTCCTGCTGCGCACAATGACACAGAAAACGGTGAGACCAGCCTTCTCTTTAACTGGGTTGGAGGTAGCTGGTCTGGACAGCTTTGACTTTCACAATCTGCCTGAAGTCATCACGCAGAAGGAAATGCCAGTAACTGAGGATGACATGACGATACCTGGGGACCTGGCAAAGTGGCCACAACTTTCCAAAGTTCACATCCCATCCATAAAGGCAGATGTAGACCTTTTGATTGGAATCAACGCTCCCAAGTTACTGGAACCATGGGAGGTTATACACTGTGAGGGGGATGGTCCATATGCCGTTAGGACGGTACTGGGATGGGTCGTTAATGGTCCACTGAATGGAACCAGTGGTACCATGGAGGAAGACCTGTTCTCAGCCACGGTAAACAGGATATCTGTGAGCAGATTGGAGGAAATGCTGAGCAATCAATACAATCATGATTTCAGCGAAACCACGAAAGAGGAAAAGGAAATGTCAAGAGAGGACCACAGGTTTATGCACATAATGGAGCAGTCAGCAGTACTTCAGGAGGGAAAGTATTGTCTGAAATTGCCTTTCAGGAAGACGGAGGTCTGTCTACCCAACAATTTTGCAGTAGCAAGGCAAAGAATCCAGGGATTGAAGAAGAGGTTCCTCAATGACAAAGGCTTACAGCAGGAGTACACAAGGTACATGAGCAAGCTCATCAGGGATGGCTATGCGGAGAAAGTACCTCAGAAACAGCTGCACTGCAAAGAAGGAAAGGTGTGGTATATCCCTCACCATGGTGTTCATCATCCGAGGAAAGGATCTCTGAGAGTGGTGTTTGATTGTGGAGCCACGTTTCAAGGTTCATCGTTGAACAGTGAACTCCTGCAGGGTCCTAACCTCACCAGTTCTTTGCTGGGTGTTCTGAGTCGCTTTAGACAGGAACCTGTGGCCTTCATGGGAGACATCAAAGCTATGTTTCATCGAGTGAAGGTTGCTGAAGAGGACAGGGATTATCTGCGCTTTCTCTGGTGGCCAGATGGGGATGTCACAAAGGATCTGGCGGAGTAGAGGATGACGGTTCATCTGTTTGGTGCAGTGTCATCTCCCAGTTGTGCAAGTTATGCACTAAAGAAAACTGCTGACGACCACCATTCTGAGTTCCCAGTCGAAGTGCTGAAAGCCATCAAGCAGAACTTTTACGTGGATGACTGTTTAAAGAGCTCGGCCACTGAGGGAGAAGCTGTCCAGACAGTACAGGATCTTGTTGCTTTGTGCAGAAAGGGAGGCTTCATATTGGAAAAGTGGATCAGCAACAGTCGAACCGTTTTGCAGACCATCACAGAGGATCAAAGGGCCCAGGGGCTAAAGGAGCTGGATTTGGACCGGGACAAGCTTCCTATGGAAAGAGCTTTGGGCTTACAATGGTGTGTGGAGACTGACTCTTTCAGGTTCAGGTTGGAAGTCAAACAACAACCATTCACTAGACGTGGAATGTTGTCTGTTAACAGCTCTGTTTATGACCCTTTCGGATTCCTGGCACCAGTCACGTTGCCCGCTAAAATGATGCAACAGGAGCTTTGTAGGAGAAGCTATGGATGGGATGACTCTTTACCACAAGACATTTTGCATCAGTGGAAAAGCTGGCTGGAAGACTTGGATCTGTTGGTGACATTCAATGTGAACAGGTGCATTAAACCAGTGGACTTTGGTGAGCTTTGTCACGCTCAGTTACATCACTTTGCTGATGCCAGTGAGGGCGGCTATGGGACTGTAACATACCTTCGTATGGTAAATCCACAAGACCGGATCCATGTCTCCTTCCTACTTGGCAAAGCTAGAGTAACTCCACTGAACGCTGTTACTATTCCCCGACTGGAGCTGACAGCAGCCGTCCTAGCCATCAGGGTGGACTCAATGCTGAAAGCAGAGTTAAAGTTGTTATTGGAGGAGTCAGTATTTTGGACTGACAGCACTTCAGTGTTGAAGTATCTCAACAATGAGGACAAGCGCTTTCACACCTTTGTAGCCAACAGAATTTCCACCATCAGGGGAAAATCTGAACCCTCACAGTGGAGACATGTCGGTTCAAAGGACAATCCAGCCGATGATGCGTCAAGAGGAATGAGGGTTGCAGACTTTCAGAAGACCAGCAGATGGCTCGAGGGACCCACATTTCTTTGGAAGCATGAGGAGGAATGGCCTAAAACAGTGCTAGAAAAGGCTCTGGATATAAATGACCAAGAAGTCAGAAAACAGGTAACAACAAACGCCATCACTGCGACTGATGTGTCTACTCCTATAGATCGTCTCATCACTTATTTTTCTGATTGGAGGAGATTGAAGACAGCAGTTGCCTGGTACCTCAGGTTAAAGACCATGTTGATGGAACGAAGTGACTGTAGAAGACAGTTGAATGCTTCTGTGGTTAACCAAGGAACTAGCCAGGGCAACAAGCAATGTGTGGCACCCAGGAGTTGTGTTTTGACATTGGACGACCTGTTGGAAGCAGAGGTTTCTATCATTCGCTATTGCCAGGCACAGAAATACAACGAAGAGATTTCTGCTCTCTCATCTGGAAGGACAACTGTGAGTCGGCAGAGTTCTTTATACAGGCTGGACCCGATTTTCCATGATGGGCTCTTAAGAGTTGGAGGTAGATTGAGCAGAGGAGCAATGCCAGAGGAGACCAAGCATCCACTCATTCTCTCCAAGGACCAGCATATTGCCATGCTCATTCTCAAACATGTTCATCAGAATCTGGGCCATGGGGGACGAGCTCACACACTATCCTCGGTGAGGAAGAAGTTTTGGATCACCAACGGCAACTCAGCTATTAGGAAAGTCATAGCTGAATGTGGATTTTGCAGACGCTACAATGGCAGAGCAGTGGAACAAAAGATGGCAGATCTTCCAAAGGCGAGAATCCTTCCTGATCTACCACCATTTACCAACACTGGTGTGGATTACTTTGGACCAATTGAGGTGAAGAAAGGAAGATCAACCTGTAAGCGCTATGGAGCTATATTCACCTGTATGGCGAGCAGGGCCATCCATCTGGAAGTAGCAAGCTCATTGGACACAGACGCATGCATTAATGCTCTGCGGCGTTTTGTCAGCAGGAGAGGACAAGTGACACACCTATGGTCGGATAATGGTACCAACTTTGTTGGAGCCGAAAGGGAGCTGCGTGATGCTTTGGCTGCATTGAACCAGGATAGGATTCAAGGAGTCACAGGTTGGGATCCGTTGGAATTTTAATCCACCAACCGGTTCGCATCATGGTGGTGTTTGGGAACGGATGATTCGCCTGATAAGGAGAGTTCTCAGTTCTGTCCTACGTCAGCAGACGTTGGATGATGATGGGTTTCATACGATGCTTTGTGAAGTGGAGGCCATTTTGAATGATCGACCAATCACCAAGCTTTCGGACGATCCAAATGACCTGGAACCCCTTACACCTAACCACCTTCTTCTACTGAAGGGAAAACCAGCTTTGCCACCTGGAGTGTTCGAGCCTCACGATCAATATGTGAAAAGACGATGGAGACAGATACAATATCTTGCCGATCTTTTTTGGAAGAGATGGGTGCGAGAGTATCTGCCCTTGCTCCAAGAAAGGCAGAAATGGAACCAAAAGAAAAGAAGCCTTGTTGTTGGAGATATTGTAACAATCATGGATGCTTCAGCTCCTCGTGGATCCTGGCCACTCGGGAAGGTGCTGGAAGTTTTCCCTGACAAATATGGGCTGGTACGTTCAGTAAAGCTACAAACCAAATCGAACATCATAGAGCGGCCAGTGACCAAACTCACTCTGCTCCATGGAGTATAAATCGGTAGCATGGAAAATGATGTGTTATAGTTTTGGCTCTTTGTTTTTGTTTTGTTTGTTTTTTGTTTGTTTGAATTGTTATGTCAGTTAACAGTAACAATTAGGGGCCGGTGTGTAGGAGCCAAATCCACTGTTATGGGAATGTATATCTTTTGTTATGACTGTAGGTGGCGCTGTGGGCATGAAAGTCCCAGCAATAAAGGTAGAAGGAAATTTGTTGTTGTCAGGTGTGTGTGACCCGGAAGGGCAAATGGTTTTTGACCGCTTTGGCACGAGTTGGAATTGTTGTTTGGTGTATGAAGAACCGTGATGCAAATAAAGCCTGGTTTTTGGATCAACGCAAAATACAAGCAAAGTGTGGACTCGTTTTGTCATGCGCGTCAGACAGGTCAGTCTCGGGTCAAACTCCCTCAGTAGCTCGTATCAGACAAGCTCCTTTAACAGCTACTGTAGTGCTGTGTATGGGCCTGATGTGTTGCATTTGTTTTGTCTTGTCCAGAGAGTAATGGAGCTGGAGGCAGATGCCATGGGACACAAGCTGCTCTTTGTCGATGAGGCAGGTTTTAACCTCAGTAAAACAAGGAGGCGTGGTAGGAACATTATTGGACACCGTGCAATAATCAATGTCCCAGGACAACGTGGTGGTAACATCACCATGTGTGCAGCTATCAGCCAAAATGGTGTTGTTCACCATCATGCAACCACTGGCCCATATAACTCTGCACACATGATTGCATTCCTGGACACCTTACACGACATTCTCACTGTTCAGAGACCAGAGCAGACCCGATATGTCGTCATATGGGACAATGTTAGTTTCCATAGGGCTGCTTTGGTCCGCAACTGGTTTACCGATCACCCACTCTTCATGGCACTCAACCTCCCCCCATACTCTCCATTCTTAAATCCGATTGAAGAGTTCTTTTCTGCCTGGCGCTGGAAAGTCCACGACCGCCATCCCCATCAACATGCAGCCCTTTTACAGGCAATGGAGGAGGCATGTGGAGATATTGAGCAGGCATCATGTCAGGCCTGGATACGGCATGCAAGGAGGTATTTTCCCCGGTGCCTTGGACTGGAGGACATCGCATGCGATGTAGATGAGATTTTGTGGCCGGACCCAGAGAGACGGCATGATGTAGGCTGATTGTCTTTCTTTTGTGAATTTATTATTTTGTGTTCTGTGCTGTGTCTTTGTTTTGACGAGTGTGAATAAACACCAATACTTGAAGTTTGGATCCCTGTGTGTTTACAGAACTATGACAAAAGTATGACCTCAAACTGACCTAGCCTACCTTGTGCACAGAGAAAGCAAAAGCCAGATGTGTTTTGTATTCATACCATCAGTGTGTAGTTGGCACATTATGTGCTTAGTAAATGATGGCATGTGTTTACTGTTTGATACGAAAACACAATTTTTACTAAGGTGTGAAGAGTTAATCAAGCTGTGTTCGCTTTTGCAAGAGAACTATAACGTTTTGATAATTTGGTGAAAGGTTTTCTCATTTGTGTGTAGAGTTTAGCAAAAATAGCCAATGTTGCAAAAAATGTGCTTAAGCATTCAGAAAAAACTGTAATTTAGTTCAGTTAAGCTAAGGTAAGCTAAGCTAAGCTAAGTTAACTCTGGTTTGGTTTAGTTAAGTTAGGTTTAGTTAGGTTAAGTCTCAGAATATTGAAAACATGCACATATGAAAAAAAATATATCATTATAACTCTTAGTGTCTCTAACTGTAAAGAATAGCTGTATCTCATCTGCATATGAAAGCTATCTTATTGCAGTTGTCATGGAGGACGAATGGGAGAAAGTTCCGTATTGACTGTTGCATGAATTACCATAGCCGACGCTACCATGGCCGACGCTACCGGGATCGACGTGCATGTTAAAATAGAGCTGAGGGATGTGTCAGGGTTAGCCTGATAGGCCGCATTCCATTCACCTCTCCCAAGCCATAAATCTGAATCTGTGTGCTGATGTTGGTGTGTATGAGTGCAGGTGTGTGTCAGTGTGAGTGTGTATATGTCTGTGCATGAGAATGTCTGTGTGCCTGAGTGTGTGTGTGTGTGTGTGTGTGTGTGTGTGTGTGTGTGTGTGTGTGTGTGTGTGCGTGCGCGGGCGTGCATGTGTATGTTACACGTGTGAGCATGTGCGAGTGTGTTACATGTAGGGTGTCACTTGGCCTGCTCTTAGCACTTAGAACTGGGGTCAACCACAAGCTACCAACAAAGGTGAGCAATCTGAAAACCTGTCAGCTCAGTTTAGTAAGTCATTAAAGGTAATTACCGGGAGAGTTCCCACAAATCGCTACCATATCGAATTTTGTGGAAAAAAACGTTTAAGGATGTTTAAGGGTACTGGTGTCATATGACACCTCTATTCCATGAAATAATGCGTAGACTTCCTTCCTTTTACTTTAGGGAAGAAAAGACAACGTGGGAGTCTCATCAAATGATCCCACAGCTAGCTATAGCCTGCTAACCGCAGGACAACACTAGTTTCCTATTGCTAACCCACAAAAGTAGCTCATTTAGCCTTGGCATTGGTATATACTGTATGTATGTTAGTGTGTCAGCACCAAATTATGAGTGACCCTCATGGGCAGCAGTAGCTGCTAGCTGCAGCTGCAGGGTTCCCAAGTTGCAAAAACTCATTTCCGGGAGCGTCCGAGGGGGGGGGGGGGG